>JASCZI010151104.1:0-30473 GCA_036250425.1 Stylosanthes scabra | reverse complement strand
AAAAAAAAAAAAAAAAAAAAAAAAAAAAAAAAAAAAAAAAAAAAAAAAAAAAATCCTAAGAGTAAAATACCTGTGGTGAGTTACATATCAACAAAATTGCATTTTCTATGCTAGAAAATTGCAAATATATATTATTTTGAATTATTACAGCTCAATGAAACTACTAGTTGGAACCTTTCATATTGCACCTTTCAACTTTGTTCATTTTCAACTACTTAAAGCTAAAAAAACCAAAAGGGGAAGAACCAAAAACAAGTCCTCCTCTCTCAAACTCTCACTTGTCTAAACCATTAACCCATGACAGAATGACTTCTGCGCCTTTTTCCCAAGAGACGTCCAACATCATGTCATGGGCCACGGCTTCAACACACACCGGCGTCACACCGTAAAATTTCGCCGTTTCGTTTAGTCCTTCGGCATCCTATAAACAACAATAGTTCAGTGAATTCGAGTTAGACATCTGAGCGGGGAGAAATTCTTTTGTGAGTGAGTGTTTCATCATAGAAGTATAGAACATACCACAATGAAGTCATCTTTTGCACCCAAAACAAGGACATCAACAGGACAGTTTGGCACTGAAGGAACCGGAAGTGATGCATTCAGCTTTCTTAAATCAAACAATGGCAATCTCGAACTTTCTTTCATTAGCTCCTGATATCTGAAATGCAAACGCAAAGCAAGCTAAAGGCATGATAGTGATGAAAAGACCATAGGAATGGTAAATCAAGTATGTTTTACATCTTTTAAAACTCATGGATTCTGTAATTTCAAGGCTCCATGAACATATCTTAAGTTCCTAACCGTATTCTTTCGATATCCAATTTCAATAGAAGTGCTAAAAAGCAAACCTTTTAACAATATGATCCTCCATTGTGGCTGAGAAAAATGTTTCTCTACACAGAGGAAGAGAGGTTTGAAAAGCTTTTGCTGCCAAGCTGCGTGTCACCTGCGGCCAGGTCATGGATATATATATATATACATATAAGAAGGTAAATACAGAAGAATCACATTCTTGAGAAAGTCAGTTCAAAATACCTTGAAGGCAGCAATTGGCTTGGTAAAGAGATATCGCCAAACAAGACCACTAACAAAAGTAAACAAATTCTCAACGAGTGAAATTACAATCGAAGCATCTTCTTTATTCAAAAGAAATTTTAATGTACGAGATAGCTTAGTTACTAACCTATTACCAGAAGGAGGCACAGAGCAGACAAGGATAGCTCCTCTAAGCTTCGGATATCTATTCTCTATTAACAGAAACAAACTCAGTCAGATTCAGCACGAAGAACCTAAACAGAAAAGCTTCAAGGAAATCGGAAAGTACCTTCATCATGGTTGTCACTTCCCAAAGCGGAGATATAATACTGAATAATAAGTCCTCCAAATGAATGTCCAATCAAGATAGGTGGTGACTGAACTTTATGATGGATGAAATCTGCAATATCTCTTGCATGCGTCTACTGCAGAATCAAGTGCATGCAGGAAACTATAAGACTGTGGATGAAAGCTCATAGATGAAATGAATTTTGCAGGGGAGATTTATATACCTCTAGCGTACCGGCGACTGAATCATCAGGTGCATCACTTTCACCCTGTCCATGTAAGCATACATGCCAGAATGGTTTATAGTTATTACCAATATTACTAGTTCAGACTTCAGACTTCACATTATAGATTCGACATTCTTATTTCTTAACACTAAAACTAGCATCCAACCCTCATAACTCATTACATTTATATTTCTTTGCCCCTTATCTTCAACTTATACACATCAAGCAAATGAACAAAGTTCGATGGTTCATTGTAACTAACTTAACTTCTAGATAATGTAACCAACTTCGGTTGGTCTAGTGGTCAGCTCACCAAGTGTCCGGAGTTTGAAACTCGCCTTATGCATGCAGCTAGGATAATGCAGTTGGGAATTTGGTAATTAATTCTTTGTAGAAATGTAATTAGAGATAAATTAAACCAAATATATTTAGCTTAAGTGACCCAAGAGAGTATATTTTGACACATATTGTGATAAATATCTTGTTACTAACACATAATTCTACATATTTTGTGCAAAACCCTAGTCTCTACAAAACCAATGAGAGAGAGAGAGAGAGAGAGAGAACCTGTGCTAAGAGGCTAAGAGCATAGCAATCGAAGCCAGAAGCAGAAAAGAAAGGAAACCAGTGTTCAGCCCAGCACCAAGCAGCATGGTAGCTTCCATGAACAAAAACCAAAGGTGAATTTTTTTCCTCTTCTCCTTCAACATTCTTCTTCTTCTTCTTCTGCACAATCACCTCCATGCTTAGCCCAGATGGAAGCTCGTGGAAAATACGAGATTGCCCCTGCTTCAGCTCAAAAGGGACACTCATCTTGTTCTTGCTTGCCAGAACAGCCACCACAGGCTTCCAAGAAGAAATTGTGACAATGTTTGAATTGGAAGAAGCAAAATGGTGATTGTGGAAGCCAGAAACAGAAACACCCACCATTGACAGTGTTGCCATGCTTCTCTTCTATGTGTTTTGGACTTTGGTTCTTCAAAAAAGCTTTGGTCTTTTCGCACCAAACAAGATAAGGGTATCGCAAACACACTCACCCATACTGAAAGCTTAAACCTTTTCTCATCACCAAACAAGTAAAAAATAAAGAAGAGAAAAAGGCAAACATACCCCTAATTTTTTAATATTCGGACAAATTTATCCTTGAGTTTTAAAAATTACCTAATGATTTCTGACTTTTGAAACAAAGGACACATATACTCTCCCGTTAATTTGCCAATCCAAAACGTGACAAAATCTGTTGAAGTGAACGAAATAGAATCCAACTGTCGGTAACATGATCAAAGTAGCAAGGGGTTCCAATGGGACAATAAGTTTAGAGGCAAATTTGTCTGAATTTTTAAAATTCAGGAATATATATGTTGTTTTTCCTAAATATAATCGTCTTCATTTTTCATCTTTTGAGTTTTGGTTCTGCTTTGATTCAATATTCTTCCATTAGATAGAATGGAACGTCAAGGTCGTTTCTTCTTTCAAAATTTCCAGCAAGGAGAAGCAAGCTCTTCCGGTAAGGTTACTAATAAAAGAAATATAACTTGCTTTGGCCTTACATAAATATGCTGACCTCCTTGCAATTTACTATGATCGTTACTCCCTCCAAAATGTGGTGGAATAACAATGGATGCAATGCAATAATTCAACTTCATTTCTTGGGTTACCGGTTAAACATAATATATATTACAGTTATTACAATAATATAAATATCCTAGGCTTTAATTCAAGTTCTTGATTGTATGTATTTATCCGTGTTTGGAAACTTATAAATAAAACGCTGGTTGTTGATGCCAAATCTTTATAGATGAATAAATTTTAAGCATTTTTTAAGAAAACTCTAATAAATTATGTTATACATTTTTTTTAGTTTAATTTTGATGCAATTACGATTATCTAATAAAGTTTATATATTAGCTGACCTTTAAATTTTTTTTTTTTCATTTTACCAACAATAAAAAAAAAATTAAGTTTGACTTGTTCAGTAAGTTTGGCAGTGAGTTAGCAGTTAGCGCCAAAAAAGTCGGGAGTTTATATTCTTTATTACGAATCATAAGTCTCTGAGAAGGCCAAAGGTATGCAATAAATAAATATATGATTTTAATTATAGAGTGATCTGATGGTGAGTCGCGTGCTGAGTCGGTGCACTCAACTCGGGCTAGTGACTTGGATCAACTCATCGGTGACGCAATGCTCAACATTAACTCCACCATCAACGGAGATACTGCAAGACTTGCCGGAGCACATAGTGCCACTCAAACTTGGGTATTGCCAGGTCTATTTGATCGGCACTAATCATGTCTCTCAGGTTCGAATAATTTATTTATATTAATGTTAATAAATAATAGTAATACAAACAAGTGCCTTTGCATTATTGAAGCCTTTTTCTTTCAATGCATGCAGGGATCAGTAGCAGATGTTCAAAAAATAGTCAGTGTTGTGAAGCCAGATGTAATACTTCAATTACATTTATTCCCTCTAAATTAAAAGGAGCTATTATCATCTTTTTAATAATGTTTTTCATTGTAGCTTGTCTTTCTGGAATTGTGCCAACAACGCCGAGGAGTGCTTACGCGTAAAGAACTGAGGGTCGATCTTTATATATATTTCTTGTTTTTCCATTTATTTGCTTATTATTTAGTGAGTTAACTACTAATGATTTTACCCTTCTTCCAGAATCCTACTACCAAAGAAATCGTTGCAGCCACTATGAAGCATTTGAAGGATGATAACACTTTTCTAGCGTTTCTCAGCGGCATCGAACAACTGGCATGTTCTATGTTTGCCATGTTATTTATTAATTATTAGCTTTGGGACCCTGACCCTTGTAGTTCAAGCATGATGCACGCATTAACATTTCTCTCTTAAATTTTTCTAACAGAAGGCTCGTGAAGTTAAGGTCGTTCCTGGTTCTGAATTTCGTATAGCATATGAAGAAGCAATCAAGTATGGTGGCAAGGTGGTACTTGGCGATCGTTCTCGTGAGGTTTGATGAATCTTGGTTTTCAAGTTTGTAAAGTGTTGGAAAAACTCTTCTAGTGTGGTTCATAGCATCATATTAATCATAACTGAATATGTTAATGTAGAGTATGTTCTGTTTCTAGCAATTATTACATGTGATTAGTTTTTAATACGCAACTATTAGGAATGTATGCATATAGTAATATTATGACGAAAACAGGTTACCATGAAAAGAGCAATGAGAAAGATAACACTTTCAGAAATAATGAAGGGTTTTTTTTTACCATTGCCAACTGATGAGTCTTCTCCTCCTTCCTCAGAGACTCTTGTTAAATGGGTAAGCTTCGGATCTTTTTTGCAGCTGTGGAATATTTGTGGCGGAGAGATTATCTAATTACTGAATTTTTGTATGCATCTCAAAATTTGTGTGCTTTATTTAGGTTAAAGAATTTGAGTACCATAACATGGACGCTGTAAATCGTAAAACGCAAGAGTTAATTAAGAGATTTCCAACTTGGGCAGAGGTCGTTGTACATGAGCGTGATATGTAAGATGGCTCCCAACTTGTCTTCCCTACTTTTTCATAAATGAAAATGTTAAGATCTATTTCATTTTTATTTTCATTTTCAGTGTTTTTTTTTTAGAATTTTATGAAGACAAAAAAAAGTGAAGTAACAATTTTATTTTGTTCACTTTGTATTTCATAAAATCCAAAAGATAGAAAGCATTGAAAATAAAATCGGAAACAAACATCTTTATATTTATTCTAATGCTAAGCAAGAGAATTTCCCTTCAATAGAACAAAATGAAAACTTTTCTTAACTTAATTAAAAGATGCTCTATTACTTAGCTGTAGTACTGTATGCAGTAGTGTATCGTTTGATTGCACCAGTGTTCTTGGCTTGCACCTGCTTTTCAAATGATCAATAGTTTTGATCTATTATTATACTTAAAAGATGTGTTTGATTATTGCCTCAATGTAGCTTCGGGTAACATCTATTATCATCCATTTTTCCTTTCAAAAATTCAGATTCATGGCTAAAGGAATACTAAATGTGGCTAAGGAGAGTAGTTGTGTTGTTGTTGTTGTTGGAATGGGGCATTTAGAAGGAATAAAGAAGCATTTGCAGCATCAGCGGCAACTGGATGAATTGTCGGTTGGTGAATTTAATATATTAACTTCAAAAGATGATACATTAGAATTTACAAGTGTCACCATTTATCTATATCTTTTCCTTATCATTTTTTTTTTAAGTTTCACATTCTATACTGAATAATTGCATTCAGAAATTGACTGACCTTTTAACTTTGAATTATTTTCTCAGGTGAATGATCTTTCGACAATTCCACCTCCCAAACACGCTGCAAAAATCATTATTTCTGTTGGTGTATTAATGGCCGGGGTAGCCATAGTTTGGAAATGCTTTAAGTGAGCTTATAAGTGTAGTAACTTTTCTAATTGCAAAAAGGAGAAAATGACATTATTATCCTTCAACCACGTTTCACGGAAAATATTCAAGCATTAAAAAAAATTTAACTATATCGTTAGGTTATTAATAAATAATAAATGAATAAAAATAATCTGCTAGACTTTCTGATAGACACATTTGTTAGTATTTTCGTAATTTTTTATATTTTAAAGAAAAACTGATTTGACAACTCTCACATTGCAGAAGAAGGCTTGATGCCTTATAATGATATGAACAATGTTACAAAACTGATGTTAGGAAATTCTTATGCAGCCAAATAAGTCAAGGTGATGGTGAAGTTGAAAAAAAGAAAAGAAAAGAATGATATTAATTATTATAGGCCACAAAAAATGTTAGCTCCATAGACTTTCTCTAATAATATAATGGGTCTAATTCATTTCCTTTTTTTAACTTACTAAAATAACAAGGCTTACGAAATATTGTGGTCAATAATTATGTTATATATATTTATTATATCATTCTTTTCCATAAAAAATTTGAAATCGAAAAATTTTAATCACAAAAAGATAAACTAATTTAATATTTATAAAAATGGGATAAATTTGAAAAAAAATACCAATATAGATAGTTTGTTGGATAATTTAAGCAATAAAATTTTTTTTTTTGGACTCAGGCAATGAAATGTTTAATCTTATACGGATTTTGGAAAAGAATTAGTCTCAAAAGCCCAATGTTTTGCTTAAGACCAAAAACAGAAAGCCGAGACCAATAATAAAGAAAAAAGAAAGTTTTTTAAAAAGAGGAACTTTGACTTTGACTTGTTTGGCATGAGTTAGCAGTTAGCACCACAAAACTTGGGAGTCTCTCAAGTCTCAACATTCAGCAATCAGCAGCCTCCGTTTTCCCCCCAAAGGCCAAAGGTATGAACTTTACTCCACTGGCTTTCTACCCTTTCATTCAAGTTTATAACTTTCACCTCTTTAATTACTTTTACCCGATTTCGTCTTTTGGACTTGAATTCCTGAATTTGTTTGTAATTTGGGGTTTTATGCTTTCATTGCTTGATTTTGAACTTTGCTTTTTTCTTGTTCTGCTGTTTCACTATTTGAACTTGGTTTCTTAGTTTCATAAGAATATATAATTCAAATGAAATGCTTTTATGTGAATATCTTAATTCCACCCAAGACCAACTCATTCTGCATCAACCAGCTGTCACTAGATAGGAATTGAAGATTTTAACAATGTTGAATGTTCTTGAGGAGTTCCATGATTGCCCTAATTTTTACTCTTAAATGTTCTTAAGCTTCTGCTAGGATCAGATTGTTGTCTTATAAGCATTGTAGTATGTTGAGTAGCTCTTTTTTCATCTTTGTTAGAATGTTAGTATAACAGATATTCTTAACAATCTTGAGTTAACTTGTAGGTCCCCAAATGCTAGTTTATTATTTCAGATTTATTTGTATTTTTACCTAAGTTTCATGAGTTTAGATGAATTCTCTTGATTCTTAATATAATGAAGGATCTTTGCCTTCTTTTTTGTGTGGTTAAAGCATTTCTTCAGTGACTCGGAATACAGGTATGGCAACCGAATCAGATCCTACGCGACCGCAGGTGAAGGCCATGCTGCGCCTCGGCGCAGAATCGTACTCTGTTCAGGCGAATAAAGGTTGTTTATCCGAGCAACTAGTTTCATTGAAAGAGGAGAGTATGAGCATATTGAAGGACTTCATAACAAAGCATAACATCCCTCAAGATGTCCCTGATGAGGCTTTAGAAGCTTCTTCCGAAGATGATGATGATACACCTGAGAAACCTCAAGTGAACAAGTCTAAGAAGACTAAGTTTGCTTAGCCTTTGAAAATATTATGTTAGAATATTTGTACTGAATGCTTCGACATTTGTTGTGTAGCTTTTAATTATTCAATATGTTTGGATTAGGAGCTTATTGTGTGTTTATGTTTCTTAGTTATTTGTCCTTGTTTTGAAAAGCCAAAATATGAAGGGGAAAAGAAAAAAAAAAACTGAGCTAGTTGGTGACTGGTGAGTCACTCGATATTGCGTTTTTCAAATTGGTTCTTACACATTTTTATGATTATATTAGTTCTAAAAGATATAAGATTAGTCAAATTAGTCTTTGTGCTAATTAAATAACAAGTGTTACAAAACGACTAGTTGACAATATTACTAAAATGATACAATATTTAGATATTTATGGCTGCTTATCCGAAGCAAGAAAAGGTCTCCACTCTCCAGTAAATGTAGCAGAGAAAAGTGGAAGAACCTTACACCAAATATGGAATGAAGAAACAAGAAAAACTCAGTGAAAAAAGTGATGGTAATTGTTTTGATCTTCCTTGGAGTGATGGCGGGTGGCGTGCTGAGTCGATGCATTCAACTCGGGCGAGTGAGTCGGATGATAAACTCATCCGTGAAGAAATGCTCAACATTAACTCCACCATCAAATGAGATACTGCAAGACTTGCCGGAGCACATAGTGCCACTCAAACTTGGGTATTGCCAGGTCTATTTGATCGGCACTAATCATGTCTCTCAGGCTCGAATAATTTATTTATATTAATGTTAATAAATAATAGTAATACAAACAAGTGCCTTTGCATTATTGAAGCCTTTTTCTTTCATTGGTTGCAGAAATCAGCAGCAGAAGTTCAAAGAATAGTCAGTGTTGTGAAGCCAGATGTAATACTTCAATTATTTTCCCTCTAAATTAAAGACACACAAAAGGAGCTCTGATATTTTTAACAATGTTTTTCATTTTGTTTTCTTTGTAGCTTGTCTTTCTGGAATTGTGCGAAAACGCGAAGGAGTGCTTACGGCTACCGAGGTGAGGCTCGATCTTTACTTTCTTCTCTTGTAACCAAGCAAATCCTCAGAGCAATTCAGACCAAATCATTACTTCCGTTGGTGTATTCATGGTGGGGGTAGCCATGATTTGGAAATGCCTTTGAGTGAAGAAATGATTTAAAAGTATGGATTTTGTGATCTTATATCTACAATTGGAAAACAAAACTATTGCTATTCACACAAAACTATTGCTATTCACACGATTGTAGGATACCATTTGGTGACTTGTGTCCACAAAATACCAACCTCTACCATTATGTGGTGTGATCATATGTTTCTTCAATTTCTAATTAGTAATTATGATTGTTGTTTAGGTGAAGTATTGTTTGAGAATCTCTTATAGCAGATTTATGAGAATGTATTCACATCCCTTTCAACAGTATAAATATTTGCTCCTCTTAGTCACAAAAACTCTGTTCTTGAACTTAACCCTCATGAGTTGAATAAGTGCAAAGTTAGGACTTATAAGCATTCGATGTTTCTAAAAAAAAATTGTTTGTTGAAAATGCATTTGATGATGGTCATAAGTAACACTCTGGATAGTAATTTTTCTAATACAATCCAAATTGAAAAAGAAAAAAAGACATTATCCTTCAACCACATTTCAAGGAAAAATATTCAAGCATTAAAAAAAATTCAATAATTAACTAACAGTATTGTAAATCATATTTTCTTTTCAAAATTAGACAAATATACACATAACGATAGACAACAGATTGTGAATGGAAAATTGTGCTTTTCAGAGTGAGATTTTGGCAGTTGTTTGTTGTTTGGATAAATCGGAGTTAGTTTCACATATTGCCTTAAAAGTGGGTTCTGATATATTTTCGTTTTGTATGATCAAATTAAATGGCAAAAAATGTTTCTATTGAAACAGAGCACTAGTTTTTGAAATGTGAACTCTATTATGAGATTATTTCAAGCTAGAGAGCTTTAAACACAATCATGATCAGAAAAATCTCCACTCAGTACGTCATATTTTGATTCAAAAATATCTCCCAATGATGGATACCCCAACCATGACAACACCAACAGAGATAAAGAACTTCATTGTTGTATGTTTGGGAGGAGGAACTTCGAGGAGAGGTTTCACCTAAGAAAAAAGTAAAACCAAATTGCATTAATAAATTTTAAAAGTGACAAACATTATGGAACGAATGGATTAATATAAATGGTTTGAAGTTAACAGGATGCATAATCTCATGCATGAAATGCTGCAGATAATCGAAATACGAGAAATGTTCCCAACCGATATATCTTGCTGCCAATGCTTCTGTATTCCTGGTAAATGCCCCTCTCCAACAACAGCAACAACACAGTTATTCTTCTTAGCCACTTGTAGTAGCGATTGAGACATGAATCTGAGCTTTTGAAACAAAAGGAATAGACAATTGTTGATATTGCAGACACATCATATTAAAAGCATAACAAAGGCAAATTGGACATTGTTAGATATAAAATCATTCACGCGGTTCCGCCTAATTATTTATGCCTTTGAGAGAGAGGATTCAAACAATCACAGATTCTTTAACCAAATGATCTAGAATTCAATCATCGTTGCTCACATTCTTCTAAATAAAAGAACATATTTCAACAGACCTAAAGACCATTCATTATGCATAACCTCTGAAGCAATCCACTACTATTTAGAATATGCTGGATAAGAAAAAATGTTAAGAAAAAAAGCTTAGATTTGTTTTCTCAGAGAGTAAGGTAAGTTAGAGACATCTTACTGATCTCGTTCATGTAGAATAGTCTCCTGCAAAACTGTAAGCACCTTAAACTCACGGATTTCCTGATTAATACCTTCTCCTTCCATGTGTTCAATTACCTCTGCCTGAAGAAAGCAATCCCAAATTAGGATAAAACGAAGGAATTCCTTAACACAATAACCAATTCATTCCACAGCTATGCAAGGATTCTGAAGCTCAGCTTACCAATTTGGGAAAATTTTTAGTGTGCAAGTCTGAGCTATCTACTGCAACAGTATCACTAAGCTTAGCTATGTTTGGAGCGTCTTTGAAGGGGAGAGAACATAGTTTTATCCAGTCCAAAAATCCAGTCTTTCTGAAAACTCTGGCCATGGTAATCTGTGATAACCATTGGACAGAAATTAATTAATTTTAACCACTGTATTCATTTCATTCATATCTAGTAGAATGCACAACAAGATATCACACAGCAGCAGTCACCATACTCATCTAACCTTTTCGGGGCGATCGCCAAGACATACAACGCCGCCATGCTTTCTTGCTTCTTCGAATGCCACTCGAAATACATTAACAGGGCCAACCTCAGGATGTTTACCAGGCTGTCAAAAAATTATTGGAATGCAAGAATGATGAAGCTATTAAAGGATACTATCAAACTATGATTGAAAATTGTAACCCTAAAATAGACAGAAAAAAATCTAAACCCTTGTATCAATTGGAGGATAAAGAATTGCAGTGCGACTTGGGCATAATCCTAAAAACACAGCCTGCAGTAAATAATAATAATTTCAAAGTTAGTTACTTACTTTTGCTAATACGCCATTTTATAGTTATCTAAACCCTAAACCCTAAAACAACAATCTTTTGCTAATAACGATTTCAAGAACGTAACCTTTGGTTTCAAGTGGCCGATTATTCTCTTCACTTGTTCGCGTGATCTCTGCAAAGTGAGGAACAAGGATGAAAATTGTGAAAAGCAAATTTTGAAGAGTGAGTGATTGAATGAATGAATGTACCTGAGAATTATGAACAATGCCAACGAGAAAGACAGTGGAGGAGTCGCACTTGAGCTGCAACACATTCTTGTCTCGCAGTGACGCTGGCAACTTTGTTTCATTTCCTGAAAAGGAAGCAGCTTTTGTTCTTCCTAGTGTTGCATTTGTGGAGAACCGGCGGTGGTGAGTGAGAAGGCACCGCGTGACTCGGGCGAGTCGAGAACGAGTTGGTGGTGTTAGCAATTGAGGAGCCATAAACAGAACACAATTTCTAGCTCACCCAAATATTCACCCAAATAGTTAGTAGGGCCGTAAAAAACTAAAAATGGCCCTAAAATTTGTTTTAGGGTTATAATAAAAAAGAAATATTAAAAGAATAGTGTTACGGAACTCACCCAAATATTCACCCAAAATGTATATGAGTTATCCTCCGTAACTCATATATCTAAAATTGAGTTATCATCCAAAATTTATATAAATTATCATCGTAAGTATGTGTTGCCTTCCTATTGATTATAATGTATTGACTCCCTAGTCTTTTTCATATTAAAAATGGCCGTAAATTTTGTTTTAGGGTTATATAATAACTTGATGATTAATTACTTGTTTTTTGTTTCCCCTTGAAGGTTTACTTGTGGTCTTATTAGCCTCTGATTATTCCTTGCATTAATTCATTCTCATGCATAAATTTTGTTTCAATATTATTCCATGGATTCTTAACATGTATTCATTATCTGTTAACGGCAGATTTCCAAATGAGATTATTGAATTGGTCAATTACACTCTTGGTAAGAATTTGATCAGCCAAGAAAAACAAGCTGCTGTCATATGCTAACAAATATTACACTTTTGATTAGGATTGAAGAAGAAATGGCAATAACATTTTGCAGTTCAACTCATACAAACACTTATGCATGTGTGTGGTGCCATCTATAAGCCATGGCCCTCTTTTCTGCTGGTTTTTGTCATTGCCTTTGTTATTACATGAGCAAGAATACCAATGGGGCAAAAGAACAAACAAAAAGAAACAGAATGCCGAGTCTCGACCTGATTCTGTTGTCCATCTTCAAAAACTTGCCTGTGTTTATAATCAGATACACCATCAGAACATAGAAGAGTAATCTTAACAGTTACAGTGATATATGAAAAGATAAAAATGGAGGACCTTGCAGCAAAGAGATCAACAACAAGTAAGTGAATCCAGGCAGAGGCTAAAGTCAATTCACTAGAGAACATCTTCCCTATACTAGAGAGCTGCATCAAGTATACAAAAGATGATCCAATTATCAACTTGCAAAGTCAAATTTCAATTTTGTGGAATGAATATTTATTTATACACACCTCTGGTAGCAAGTATTTAGTTGCAAAAATCAATTTTAGTGTCTCTGGAGTCCATGAAAGGTACAACAAATATGCATATAGAATGCCAAGCACTACATATGGTATGTTACTTTCCATGCACTGCTTAGTCTGCATTTTTTCATTCAAGGATATCAAAACATTATAGCATAAACCAATTGAAGATGAATTGAGATGATAACCAAGAAACATACTAGCTCAGATTTTGGAGCAAGAACCATTAGTGTGTAAAATGGGAGCACTGCAACTGTTCCCAGTGTAAATACACTGCTCACAAGTTGGGATCCATCAAACCCTGAAACATAATATTTGTGGCATGATAACCAATCAAACCATCAACCAAAGCTTGAGAAAAGCAGTAAATTTGGCACAATGAAAGAATTACAGGAAGCTTGTATTCGGCTGCTTTTCGAATAATGAACCGATCGTGTAGCATTCGGTTTGGCAACAACTCTGGTGCCTCTTATGAAACTCCAATCTCCAACTAAGTTGATTCTAGTTTTCACAATCTGTCTGTCACAAAGCTCAACACCATTGCTTATGACAGTAAAAGGTTGCCTCTTACAAATTGTGCCACAAGATTTAATAGGCTTCCCCAAGTGATCAATCTATAAGAAATAGAAATACACCAATTTATCAACAGAAAGTATAAACCAACTGCATTAACTTGGTTTTTTTTTTATCTTCAATTATATTTTAACCTTCTCCTCATTGTGAAATAATCAGGTTGTGCAAATTATTCCTTGAACAATAGTTCTTGTAATCTCAGTATTCAACGATTACCAGAAAAAAGTCCATGGTAGTATACATTGGAGGAAAACTCATGACATTAACTTGTATCTGGTATGGATCTTAGGACAAGAGATACATAAACAGAAACACCGAGACAAAGATTGTCCAAAATGTTCAGATAGACATGAAATTGGGCAAATTTTGTCTCAAATCAGGAACATTTTGTATCATAACATAGATGTTTTTACTATACCATTAGCAAAGGGAGCTCAATGTTTTTAGTGACAGAAAGAAACCAACTTTCTGAAACCAAAAGACAAAAGTCCCTTTTGACATGATCATATCAGCATAAACCTAGTATAGATCAATCAAAAGGATTAAGGGGATAACTGAAACCAACCATGTCAAATCTAAAAATAAACATACAAAACTAAAAGAGAAAGAAGAATGCACAGATGCCCATTAGTAATGTCTTACTGATTCAAATCCAAGGCAAAAGGTCATTCCCAATCAGACACTTACTCAAAAACCAAACCTCTAAAGTCCAAAAGGAAAACCCATTTAGTGAAAGAATACACAGAAATCCACAAAGAAAAAATTCAAGCAATGTAAACAAATTTATGGGTAAACTGAAGATAAGATTAGAAAAAAGTGTACCTTCAATGCCAATGGAGAATGGGAGAAGCAGCAAGACAAGGACATGGTTGAAGCAAAAGCAAGACACCCAATAAGAGATTCAGCAACAATGACCACTTCCTCATATATGTAGCATAAAAAAAGCAAGAGAAACTTGAAATTCTGAGTGAAGCACTGAATTGGAGAGCAGAAAAACGGGTATAGTGAGTAATTGCCCACTAAGTGAGAGAGTTGGATTGGTATGGAAAAGAGAGGAAACAAGGGAAAAGGGCACTGACTTAGAAATAAAAGTATAGCCAAAAAAGAATTAGCATTTAGCAGTGCAATGTTAACTCAACTCCCTCCCACTTGCACCACCATAACTTTGTTTTGTCCTTTTTTCTTTCTTTCTAGTTTCTGTTTCTTTCACGTTGTGATAACTGATACGACACCACTTCTTCAATCAATTATTATTACTACTTTTAGTTGACCAGTGCAGTGCAGTGCACAAAGCATTAAGCATTTGGATCTACCAATTTATGGTAGAATAATATATTGATATTGATGATATTAATATATTAATTAATTGATTACAAGAGATTCCAACCATAAAAAGAAAGAAGATGAATAGAGCAGAAACGCATCCTATATATAACTAATAAGTACAAAACATGGCATGTGAAGAAGCTAAGGCATATAATAATAATTGAAGATGGAAAGTAGCCAGATTTAAACAAGAACTAACCATACTGATGCTAAGGTCAGAGGCTGCTATTTCATATTGTTATTTTCATAATTCTTGTTTTGTTTGTGGTTCGAATTTGCATATCTTTGTGGATCCAATCTAAACTTTGGTGAATATGAAATTAATTTCCTGAACTTTGTTTCATCTGCATTTTAATACACAATAAAAATAACACTCTTTGAATTTGACCTTCTTGTTGTATATGTTGAGTATCTCATCATCAAAAGTTATGCAACTCTCTCCACTGAATTGAAATGAATGAGGAACTCATTTTATGAAAAATTTAGCACAAAAGTGATGAACAAAAGAGCATTTATCAACAAATTATGCCCAAGGAACTCTCTGGATAAGTTCATAATTATAGCAATAAGCATTGTTCCATGGACCATAATACTTACATCATGATGTAAATTGTAATACAAGGATTTTACGTTTTAATATCAAACTTCAAACTTGTGAAAACTTTCATCCAAAAGCTGTTAATTTTGGAATAGTTAAAAGATGCTAAAAAGATAAAAGAGTTGAAAGTATTATAATAAGAAACCTTTAATCGAACATAGAGTAGAATTTTTCACAAATTTGCTGCATATAGCAAAATGTATTTTCCAGACTCAATTCATAAGAATCTAGAAGATGTTTGTTTTAACATGAAAGAAGAAACTGATTTAATAAGATGGCATGCTGTATTATATACTCCTACAAATTCTCTGATATCATGTTAGAGTAATTTTCAGATGTATCTTATAACAGTGTATATGAGACAAATTCAACTGCTGCAGAGTGTTCTATAAAGAAATGAAGCTTTTATCTTAGATAGATACCATACAAATTATTCATTGAGTACACTATAATATAGAATTATACATACCTATGCTATGCTCACTTTTTTCATTGGCAGAGCCTAAACAAAATCATACCGCGTGTTACAATGTTAAATTCTCAAGGCATAAGTGTGGCGCATGCTGATGGATTCATCATAATAAGAATAAGAACACACTCATTATGTCTGATAATATCCATCCATTCATTCATTGATGGTATAATAAAAAGTCAAAGACACTTGTCACATACTTGTAAGTCTTTTCTCAAACTAAAGTGGATGCCAACTTGGTTTTCTTCAATGTCAGATGCTATAATCACAGCAACAACCACTTATCACTGAAGCAATTACTCCTATAATGTTTAGTACTTATGATTGATAATGTGGCAGTGCTAATCCTTAAACATATATGTCACAAAAATTATTCTACTACATTGAAATCATGAAATATTTTATATTATTATAGCAACAATTACTTGTTCTTCAATGTCTGTTTTTGTGTCTCGAAAGACTAATACGCCACCTTCTTTCTACTTTACTTTTGTTGCCAGATTCAACTTGGATATGATTAGTTGAATTTCTTTTTTATTTTTATTGGGAAGCAAAATATGATTAGTTTATCACTATGTTTTCCACTGTGTTTGTTTGCTTCTTCTTTTTTTCTTTTTGAGCAAAAAAGTTTTTTTTTTTTTGATAAAAAAAGAATAAATTAATTCTTAATATTTGTGCGTTTGATTGCATGAAAAATGAATTGTTGACAAAAACGACGCCGTGTAAACCATTTTTCTCAATGACCCTAACACGAATTGTGTGTGATATAAATAGGATTCAGCAATGTGCGAATGGTTCCTCTCTCTCACTCTCAGCTCTGTTGTTTGATTTCTTGGTTTCAAGGATACCCTTCTCTCAGAGGTCTCTCTTTTCTCTCAACATGTTTCCTGCCTTTGATTTACTTGCATGTTACTTGTACTTTGCTTTTACTATCTTCTTTATTTTACTCAATTCTGTTGAAGATAACTTATTGTGTTCTGTGTTTGTGCTTTTCTTATTATCATTTCTGGAGATCTAGTAATTAAAATTATGTGATTGTTAGCTGTGGATGCATTGGTTTTAGCTGGTAAAAGAAACTTTTTTTGTGTGTTATCCTCATAAAGGTTGAAGCTTTTTCATTTTATGAACATAGATCTGCTGTTGATTTGAGCAAATTGTTGTACCCGTTTATTCAATATTGGGGAAATGATAATTGGGTTCAACACAAAATGTGATGCATTGTATAGATCAGGGTAGATAGAGATCTATTTTATCACATTGTAGCTGATAATGTTGTGTGCTCTTGCCCCCATTTGTAAATTACTTGAGATCTCTGTGACTGTGAATGAGGGCATGTTCCAATTTTTGTTACACCTGTTATAGACATACATTTCTTGAATGCATTTTGTTTTGTCTTGTTCAGGCGTTCTACTGTGGAATTTAGCTGGTTTTGAAGATGAATTGTTATAATCTTCAGCAGAACGCCTTCACAGCCGGTGAAGAGTTGAGAGGCTCTCTACCCATTACTGATCAGAACAGCCCTGTTGTTTGCCCTAAGCCACGCCGAGTTGCGGTTTTGAACATGCCGCGAAGGCCCTTTAGATGGCAATCGAGGTAACTCAAAGTGGCGAAAGTTCGCCTTTTATTGACATTATTGTGTTTTGGTTTGCAGTGGTGGTCTGATGATCTGTTGTGTTATGGTTTTGTTTCAGTCAACAAGCTGAGGTTTCTGATTCAACGGCTGGGGCAGATCTACTTGACATTATTCTCAAGCAGGTAACTGATTACTCTGTTGCAAATTCGTTGCCATGTCCCTCTCTTGACTTAGGAGGATAAAGAATTACAAATCATTGAACATGTTGATATCATGATAGTGTGTGAATTTTTTAGTGGTGTTGCTAATTTGGATTGCACTTCTTTTTCCCTCTTTCTTGGGTGTGCTAAGTAGCCTCTTTGAATTGGAACGGTTTAAGGCTCAAAGAGATTTAATATTTCGGAAAATTTGTAGTGATTGTGATGTAGTTTGGGTTTGGGTTTTCACCATATTCGGTCTTATCTTGACTTGCTATTTTGCTGTATGTTTCAATAGGAGGGTAATGGGGAAGAATTTGCAAATCAGGTAGCCTCATCTCCTCCATATTTTTGTGGCTCCCCACCGGTTCGGGCTGCGAATCCCTTGATCCAAGATGCTCAATTTGGAGATGAAAAGCAGGCTCCTATATCTACAATTTTGTCACCGTTAGGTTTAGCGTCTCCATCTTCAGCTTCTCACAAAGGAGGGTGTGCTAGGATGAAGTTTGGACTCAAACCAGCTGCAGTGAGAGTAGAAGGATTTAATTGCCTCGGCAGGGATCGCCAGAATTCCAGCATCCCAGCCGTCGCCTAAACATTTGTCGAAGTGTACATAGAAGAGAATGATCAGTACTTAACCCGAGAGAATTTTGAGTGTTTTGGAAGAAATAAGAAGTTCGGTTAGCTGTGTATATAACATGTTTTTTTGGATATGGTGGTTATATCATCATTTTGACTATCTTTGTGAGTAGCTTGAGAGGGAACTGCAAAAAGAGAAAAAAAAATGCTAACCTTGTGTTATTGAGAAGGTTTAGTTTAATATGTAAAGAGCACTTTTTTTGTGTAATATAAGGCAGTTGTATCTAAGTATCTCCTAATTTTATTTTATTTTTTTCTTTCTGGTGATCACCACAAGAGTGTATGTCCTGTATAGAATTGGTGATGATGGCCATCTTCCTGTAATATTATTGCTTTAGGTAACTTTTTGCAAGTTGATTTATGTATGAACTATGAACTAGTGTTTTCTGTCTTAAATGCAACATTTTACTTTATGAAGTTTATGGTAATGATTATTCATGTTGTGTGGAATATGATACTTATGTAGGTGGAAATCTCAAATCTCATTCCCTTATTATTTCAATACATTTTCTCTTTATAGATACATCAAGTACTAGAAAATAGAATCAGATCAAATTTGTTGTTGAAGAGCATCACATCAGATCCGTGAATTAAGGAAAAAAATATGCCTACTAATTGATTAATTCTGTGTTACTCTAAGATTCAAGTGTTAAAAAATATGTATTTATGATAAGTTAATATTGTCTGTACATGAAAATGAGGATTTTTTTTTTTTTACCATTTTCCCATGAAACGAGGAAAAATAAAATAAAATGAAATTGATATTACATTGCATCTGGTTTTCGTCAATTTCTTCTGGTATATATGGTGATGATAACTGATAAGGACCCTCTTTCTATGATTTGGCTAGCTAGCATGATGCAAATGCTCTTGCATTGTGCCAATTATATCCTCTCAAAATAACAAATTTCAAGATTTTCTTCTCCACAAAAATTTTTGAAAACCAAAAACAAAGCATATGCTTATATGTTCACAGACCAGAAAGAAAAGAAACTAAAGAAATTAGTCTTGTGTCATAAAAAAGTGATACAAAATGACACATTTTAAGCTTTTCATTAATAAATTATTATATTATATACTTTTCTTCTTTCTTGGATTATTGGTGATACACACAAATATGTGGTATTACTGGCAGTGCAGGAGATGAAATTTCTTATCATTTGCTCTATCTTATTACAGTCTTTTCCACAAATGTTGCTATCATCAGAAACTCACAAGGGTCCAGCATTCAATGAAAACCAGAAAACCACCAAGATAAGTTATTATCTATCACTATTCACACTTCAACATCAACTAACAACCGCAACATGATTAACCAGTTGGTTAGCCATGACTACCACATAGAAAAAGTTCCATAACACAAGACAAATAGAGAATGGACTCAGATTAATTATATCAGCCATTTAGCCAATTATCATTAGATGCTGATATACATTGTTGGAATTTACATCTGTTGAGCATAAACTTCTGTAATTTTGTAGCACTAGAGATTGATTACAATGGCTATCTTCTTAACATAATTTGATTACTTTATTTTGAAAGTTCAAATTAGAGGAGGCCTTTTCAAGAATAATACAACAATGTCTATTTCATTTTGAAACTTTAGTAGCTTTATGGCCACAGGAATATGCATTGAAGTTATTACTTTATCTGCTGGATTTGAAAGGTATATTACTATGCCAAAAAACCAGAGCTTTAAGATCCTTAGCAATAGCTTTCCAAGGTTGACTTTTAAATACTTTGTTGTGAAATTGGATTTAAGTTGTAGTATTAGACAATCCCATGGTTACTCAGAGGTTTAGCATATATCCACCATTGATAAAGTAAACCACTTATTCATTAGTTCTCATATCCATTCATCATCATTTGAAGATCCGAGAACAGAAATTTAAAAACATAGCATGACATTTCTCAAAAAGAAAATGCAGGACATAAAGTGGGAAATATATAGGTTCTTACAATGTTCTAAGTAAAATTCAAACAAACCGAGATCCCAAACAAATTTAAAGGAAGAAGAAGGTGGCTACAAATGCCCCTTTCTTAGATTGTAAATATCAAATTTAGTAGCCAGCAGGCTTGTAGGCAATGAAACTGATGCACTGCACTTGGCGAACGTTGTCGAATCCGATGATACGGATGAAGGCTTGTGGGTAGGCAGTCTTGGCCTCCTGAAGCTCCTTGATGACCTGAGCAGAGTCGGTGCAGCCGAACATAGGCAGCTTCCACATGGTCCAGTAGCGTCCGTCATAGTATCCGGGGGACCTGTGGTGCTCACGGTAGACAAAGCCGTGCTATAAACCAAACCAAACCAAAACATATCAAAGATCATAATTCAAAACAAAGGTTATGTATCATGTATGAATCAAGAGACAAAACAAGAAGGATATATATACCTCCAACTCGAATTCCAAGCAGGGAACCCATCCCTTCCTGAGAAGGTAGTCTACTTCCTTTCTCAATTGCTCATCAGTGAGATCAGGCAGGTATGAGAGAGTCTCAAACTTCTTCTTGCCAAGTGGTGGCCACACCTACTCATAGTCACAGTAATAATATGCATAATTAACTAACAACAATTTATGTAACTTTCAAAGTTTAGCACAATCACTCCTATGTTTTATGTCATAATTTTGGTATAGTTATTATCATGATGAAGTACCTAAAGGTTTCACTATTGAAATTTATGATTCCTATGGTTGTGTTATGATTAGTTCAGTAAATAGAAATGATTGAATGGTTTATAGATGATTGAACAAAATTGAGTAAGTGGAGGTGGAGCAATTAATGTTACCTGCATGCATTGCACTCTTCCACCGTTGTTGGCGACGGAGGTGATGTCATTGTTGGCTTTCCTGGTAACTGGGAAGCCAGCAAGGGACTTGAGGCCGGTGAATGGAGCCACCATGTTAGCCTGTGCCGGAGAGGCACGGTTAACGGTGGTCACGGCAGGGGAGGAAATCATGGAGGTTGCCATTTTCTTCTTCCTTCTTAGATTGCTCTCTCTCTATAACTTACTACTATGCAAGTCTTCCACTAAAGCCTTGCTATATGTAATGGTTGAACTTGGATATTTCTAATGCTATGCCATGACACTCCAAGCATATAATCACCACACAACATTGCCAGTTTTTTCTCTAATGCTAGCCTTATCGTTGTGAACCAATCTGGCTCTGCCATGTGGACCAAGGTCCACAATCTTATCTCTTTCATGCCAACAACGTAAACGTGTGATGCTCGTTGTAACTTCAGTCATAATTCATTCTCCCTTTTTTAGTTGGATTGTAACCCTTATACTGCCTTTGTAAATTGTAACGGTGGGAAAAAAGAGGAAGCATGTTTACTATTACTTGGGAAATAAGATAAATACAAAAGCATACATAAAGATTTTTTTCTCTTTTTATTTTTGTATATTAGAATAATTACCATACCATATCAACTTGTATATTGGCATCATGCATGGTATGGGCTTGGTTAATAAACCTTTATCCCTTTGCATGATCTGAGGTAAATACAAACGTTAAAAAATATTCAGAATGGGGGAAAAAAATGGGATGAACATGAACCGTCTCAGCTGACAGTCCCTTATCCGTTTTGTTGTTTAGTTGAGAATGTGATCCTGTATTCACCGTTCCAAATTTCAGAAAAACGTTTATGAGTTTCTCAATATTTTAATGGTTTTTATTGGATTTGTTTTAACACCACACAGAAGCAATAGAGGTAGATAAGCAAAATGTGAACATGTGAATTGATGAACTGATGACAGGGCTCCTTATACCTTATCATTCATGATTGGTTAATGGACAAGCATGTAATTTGAAAACATTAAGACCCACATATTGATATACCATTCCTACAAACCATACAATCATGACCAAAATGCAAGCCATAAAACAGCCATCTTGCCTTATCTTTTTAAAACACATTGCATGGATAATAATAGTAACCATAATTATGTGCTTTCCAAGCTTGATAAGGTGATTCTGACTATTTAATGTCTTAGAAGATTACAGCCAAGAGAAGAGATAATCAGATAAGGGACAAATTTTCCAGTGAAATTTCGCCACTAATAGGCTGTTAACTTAACTATAGTTGAGAGTTTTGAATTCTCAAATTCTCCCAAGTTATAATCCTATCAGCTGAGGTATGTAATGATGTCTGGTAGTACGAATGTCACTTATAATCGATAGAGGAGTTTGAGTAAAGCATCCCCTCTAAAATAAATTAATATCTGCATAATTCTAATTTGTATCCAACTCAGCAAGATGGTTACATTTCCTAACATAAAAGCAGGAAGAAAGCAATATATAAAGAGGCACTAGTGGGCTTCATCAGATACACCATCAGCATGAAAAATATCCAAATAAGATATTCTGCAAATTGCCTTCCCAAATGCATCATCATCCTTTCAATCTTTCTAACAAATTAATATAACCATACACCCACCTTCCCTTCTTTAGAACCTCTTAGAAAATACTTTTAAGTACAACACTTAATCTCATCACCTGAACTACAAGTCATTGAGTGATATACATCTACTTCTATAGCAACTTCAATATTTTCTTCTAAAGAGTAGTCACTATTTCCTCCATGCTCTGTGCTTCCTACACAGGATTTCAGAATTCTATTTTCGAAGCAATAGCAAACACCATTCTATGTTCTATCAAAGAGAATTCTTTATTTCAAGAATTCACTAATACCATCTTTGAAAACAGACATGAGGGAACCTAAGTCAATTAATATATTTGCAGTAAACGCAATAAATTAAGCTAGAAAGTGGTGCAATGATAACTACTACTAATTTTAAATGGGATTCAGCATCAGGCTCCTGTTTAATGTAACTAAGTTCTCTTTCCAGCTGATACACCATAGCTACCATATCATCTAATAATTTAACCACACAAAAATTCAAGTAGGAACAGAAAATCTAACTCTGGTTCAAATTCAAAAACCTCTTCATACACAGTAACTAACAACATCAAGTTAGATGTTTCAGCTAGAAGCAATTCATATATATTTCACTTTGCAAAACCAAGTTGTCATCTCCTTATGCCTCAGAAATTTAACACCAACAAAATCTCAGCTAAAATTTTCAGATGAAAGAAAAATAAGAGACTATGATTTTAAATTTAAATGACAAATTTAGTTTTACAAGGGCGTGAAAGGGCCAATTTCTAGCACGAACCCTAATTCCTTTGCGCTCTGAACTCCTAACGTGCAATGCTGTGCCAAGAAATTGCAGCTTTGCGCTTGTTCCTATGCGTCCACACGTCGTTGTTCTTCTTCCAGTTCCGAACCTGCAGCGTCTCCTCCCCTTTAGCTCGCGGCGCGAAGAAAGATGCTCTCGACGCAGCCACCGCAATCCTCGGCAATCCAAGGGGAAGCGATTCGGATCCAGAAGCTGAAGCAGCTGCAGAAGCGGCTTTTCCCTTCGGCGAGAACGCCGACAAGAACACGTCCCTCGATACTGAACCAGCGTGCAGCGTAGGGAGCATCGAATTGAACGCGAACACACCGCGGATGTTATTGCTGCCTTCGGCGGAGTTATCGATCTGGAGAGATTTGCGGGACGGCTGAGAGAGGGCTTTCTCCGGCATGGCACGGCGGCGGACGCCGTGGATCCATCGGATGAGGGCGATGCTGGAGGATCGATTTGGATCGTACTCGATCCGCTCAACGACGCCCATAGAGGAAGGTGCGGCGTTGCGCTTGAGGTCAATAGTTCGCTGGAGGCGCTTAGCGCCGCCTCCGCGGTGGAAGGAGGTTATGCGACCGGATGAGTTGCGGCCGGCGGTCTTGCCGGTTCCGAAGGTGAACTGGCGAAGCGCTCTCTTCACCGACGACATTGTGTGGCCAAAGAAGCTGAGCTGAGTGTGATGTTCTGAGCGTTAAACCCTATTGCTACAATCTTCCTAATCCACACCTCCTTTTTTTTTTTTTTTTACTTTCCTTTCGTTAAAAATTAAATGTTTTAACTTTTAATACCATAATCAATAATCAATAGTATTTAATTCAAATTTTATGAGTGTAATTTTTTTATAGAAAAAAAATAAATAAATGATAGATCGGAAAATACAATTTAAACAATTTCTATAGAGAAATATAGATAGTGTATTTTTTTTTTCCAATTGTGGATGATAACTATTGATCATAACTCATATAAATAAATTTTGAATGATAGAGTAAATGAAAATAGAGTAAATGAAATTTTTAGCATGATATATTAATAATGATAGGTAATTAAGAAAAAAATAAAACTAAGTGATGAATATTTTAGATTTTTTTTGTACAAAATATTTTAGAAGTTTATAGGTATAGTAGAGAGAGATAAATTTTGCTAGCCTGTAGTTTTTTTTTTTTTTTTGGGTATTTCCGTGGAATAAAATTCTATTTTGTTTTTGGAGGAACACCTTTTCTTTTTGTTCTGGTGGTGGAACGCTTCAAAGGTAGCATTATACGAGGCAACAAGGTGGCCCTCTCCAAATAAGGCCCAACAAGACCCAGAATAATGGATCAGAACTCAGAAGTAATGGATTAATATCTTATCCAAAAATGAAAAGTTAAACTTGTAGGGCCTCCATTCATGTTAGGTAACTCAGCAACCCATTCATAGTTGATCTAACCGACCAAAAACACACACACAGTTGACCTCGTATGAATGCAAGTGTTTTATGATTATTATTATTATTGATTTGAGGATACAAGTCTTTAACCTTATCGATAAAGTTGAGATTTAATAACTTAATTAGGAGCCGAATATGGTTGGTATTTGCTGCTTAATATAGTACTATTCCACTAACAAGTAATTAATAATCCAAATTAAAACAATTTCAGTTAAGTAAAGTAATGACTAATGAGTAATCATGACTGACAAAGGGGGTTTATTTTCCCATTAATTAAGCATTGGATTCAATGAACCTAAAAGTAGAATTGGGTGGTGGTGGGATCCACAGTTTCTGGCAGAGTCGTCGCCCATAGGAATTAGGAACCAGAAACCAGTGATTGGTTTTAAGGAAAACCATGATTAAGATTATTAGCAATATAATGAATTAATTAATTAATGGAAAGATGGTTCCCAAAAACCGGGAGCTAAGCAAAGGTGGAAAGGGGAGTGATGAGGAGGATTAGATTCCAAATAAATTGGCAAACAGATTTCAGATTATTTTAATGCCGCAATTCTCACGTCCTTAACCTAACTGCTAAGCTCTTTCATTATGAATGCCACGCGCCATCTCTTTTGCTTTCCTTTGCACCACCAACCCATTTTTTACTTCCACCTCTAACACTCCATTTTCTACACGTCTCTTATTATTATTAACTAACTTATTTATTACAATTAAATATGTAAAAGTATATATAACTAATAATTTTTAAACCAATAAATCAGTCAATAAAAATAAAACATTTATAATTATTATTTATAAAACATTTACGATTAAAATTATAAAGCATCCGAAATCTAAAATAACTATTAATCAACTTTAGAAACAGAAAATCTGAAATCTAAAAATCTAAAAACAGAATATCCAAAATCTAAAAAAATAGAACGTCTAATTCAAATTGTTGGCTGATGTTGGTTGAATTTTTATTAATTACCTAATATTACTCAATAAATATATATACACATATAATTTTATTATTTTTATGTATATTACATATTAATTATTGATTTTAATAATTGTTTTAGCGTTCAAATAGTATAAGTGATTATGATTTGTTTGATTTTCTGTAGAGAGCAAGTAACTTTCCACACTTTTCTACAACTAAAATTCAGAGTTGAAGTATATATGATTAGCTTTACCCAATTTTCTCTTCATCCTTATCTCTGTCTCTTTAGTTTCTTCTTCCTTAACCCCTTTATTTTGACTAGGGTTACATACGCTACAAATGATCATGCAACTCTAGTTAGTAGATACATAAATTAACCTAACAATATAATAGTACCGTATAATTATTAACATTGACAATTAAATAAATAAATAAATAAATAGAATGTGGGAGAATATTATTTTTAGACAAAGGCAGGCATATAGGTCATAGGTGGGAATATAGTGGATGCATGCATGCATGCGAGACGTACGTGGCGGCTGAAGGGATGTGTATATATATGATCGATGCTATGATACAAGTTATAGAGTATATCTACTGTGACACTAAAGTCAAACAAAAGAGAGAGGTAGAGAAAAACTCACTGAGTGCCACATAACTCTATAGCAGCAGCGCCGTATCCAAATTGTGCTTTTGCACTCTCCATGCAACCATCCTTCATCCTCCATCCGCCATTCCATATAAAACAATCACTCACTACATCAATCAATATATTGTTTCCATTCCTTGTTTTCTTATATATTATACAAATAAACATGTTATTTATTTATACCTACTACTGTGCTTAATTATGTTGTCACAAAAATTTGTTAGTAGAGCAATGGTGGCATGGATGTTTTTGGATTCATAATAATTAGACACCTGCTTCTGCTACATGCATTATATATAACAGTCACAAAAATGTTGATTTTGTGTGTCAAGTAATTTAGCAGACAGAGACTGAATACACTGGGCCACACAGTATACATAGTTTAGTGTTATAAGATTTGTATAATTTATTTTTTTTTTTCGGTAGTTGATCAGTAATATTTAAAAAAATTAACTAAAAGTATAGTAGCATTCTTGGCTAAAATATTAAACGGTTATCTAAAGATACTAACCAATATTAAATGGTCGCATTGTTCATCAATCCTCGTGAAATTAAGCACTAAAAGTTTACGACTCATATATTAATTGGATCCTCCATTTAATTTGTGATGTTAAAATGTGGCATAATTTCCCATTTGTAAAATGTGAATACCACTGTAGTTCATTCTAGGTGGTAGTGTGCCAGTGGTGAAGCCTAATTAAGAAGTAAATATCAAAGTTTAATTTGCATAAAGAAATTGAAATATATAGCTAGGGATGAACTCAGATGCCATTCCCAATAATAATGTCAACATGGCATCAGCTTGTCTTCTAAACAAACTCACTTTTCTTTCCTCAAAAGTCCAAACTATATTAGCAGCCGACCATTCACTTTGCATCATTTTCATTACGCCTGCATTTAATTTTAACTATATATAATTCCTTATTATGTCATGTGCAACGATTCCTAAATATTTAAATAACAATACGTTATTATATGTCACGTTCTTCCGCAACCCAACCTGCCATAGCGGTCAATAATGTTATCGATATTCCCATTAACCAATCAGAAATTTTAGAACGTCAATTATTTCTTTATTAAAAATTAATCAACGCATTATTTTTTAAATATATATTGCATTAGTTTTTTTCACAAAAGTTGATAAAAAAAAATATTCATAAAAATTGTTACATTTTATGCATCTCTATAATGCTATCTAATATTAGTGCTTGAGATAATAATATTAGTTAATGTTAGCTAATAACTAAAAATTAATTTTCTATGTAAGTATATTTTAACGTTGATTATATAATGATAAGTACGTAAGCAAGCTTATATAAGTTAATTAGTAGTAATATTGATTAAATTTGAGCGAGTTAGGTATATTGATTTGTCACATAGGATATGCATTTGATTTGATTAATTGCTGATTAGAACCCAAATCTAACGCACAACACACGTGATTCCGAATTCATTTTTCACATTGTCCAAAACCCATTGGCTTGAAGAAGACTAGCTCACATTCCTGATGAAGCGAGCGCGCCCACAGTCCCAAAAACGAAAACCAGAAACCAGTGTCCAGTTTTTTGAAGATACCAAAAACCAGTTTCCATTTAATTCCCGAAAACCAGGAGCTTTTGGCCTTAAACAAATGGAGAAATCAAAGTTATATCATGATTCGAAAAACCGGTATGCGTAGAGACAGAGTGGACCCCTGAGTCCTCAATATGTGGCGATTCGACCGCACTCTGTCACCTTATCGTGCCCGCCACGCGCCTCTTTCTCCTCTCCTCAATCCTCGTACCCCTTAACCCCTTCTGCATGCATAATAATACACACTCTTATTACCATTATACCCTTCCCTTCAACCAGTTAAAATTAAATTGATGTGAATAAATTTACTCCATATGCATGAGGTGCAGTGGTGGCTTTCGAGGGTTACAGCACGTCCCCAATAGCAGAGGGATAAGAATTCGTGTTATTGGGAGCTGAGATGCACGCGCTTGTGGTGAGAGTTGCTATAAAATAGAAGGATTTAAGGGAGTTCCTTAAACCTCCCTGATTGTGGATATATAGTGGAAACCATGGTTAAGTATATAATAATATTAATTAACAATATAATAAGGTGGTAAACAAGAATTGTTATGATAAGAAACAGCTGCGTGCCCCCCTAATCCAGTAACCTCAAAAATCTAGGGACTCCCTTCCAACCTCACACACGCATATATATTTATATAACACATACTCTTTTTCTGTTATAGCATCTATCTATCTCCACTTACCTCACTCAAACACACTGCTACTTGGAAGATCAAGAATTAAGAATCAAAAGAAAGAAAGAAAGGAAGGTGGTTCGTTGTCCTGAAAATGCGGATGAGCTGTAATGGATGCAGGGTGCTGCGAAAGGGATGCAGCGAGAATTGCAGCATAAGGCCATGCCTACAATGGATAAAGAGCCCAGAGTCACAAGCCAATGCCACCGTCTTCCTCGCCAAGTTCTACGGCCGCGCCGGCCTCATGAACCTCGTCAACGCTGGCCCCGAACACCTTCGTCCAGGTACCCTTCCTTCCTTCCTTCCTTCTCCCTTTACATACATGCAACCCATTCTATCTAAATTTTAACAATCCTTTATGAATCTGATGCAGCCATTTTTCGATCCTTGCTCTACGAGGCATGCGGCAGGATAGTCAACCCAATCTACGGCTCCGTCGGCCTATTGTGGTCTGGCAGCTGGCAACTCTGCCAGGCGGCCGTCGAAGCTGTCTTGAAAGGCGCCCCCATCACTCCCATCACCTCCGAAGCGGCCGCCAACGGCCGGGGTCCACCTCTTAAGGCCTATGACATACGCCACGTCACCAAAGACGACTCTATCTCCGCCGCCTCTACTCATCAGAACCCCAACCACAGGCTCAAGACTCGATCCCGCAAGCGATCACACTCACAGTCACAGCCCAAACCGAAAGCGGACAAGCTAACAACCATCACCACCACCACTAACAACAAGAACCACGTTGAGGAGGTCGTGAACAATTCGGCGAGTCAGGATCACGAGTCGTCCCTGAGTCACCAGTCCGAGTTGGCCAACGTGGCGGAGGGAGGAGGAGACAGCAAAGAGAGGGAGAGGGAGAGCGAGAGCATCGTGTCTGTCGAGAATAACACCGCGGAGGCTGCTTCGGTTCTTTTCCGTGACGACCCGGAGTCTAACCGGAAGCGCGTTGAGCGAACCGATGAGGACCGAAGCGGACTTGGTCTAGACCTTACGCTTGGGTTCGAACCGGTTTCTTCGTCGTCACGTGCGGATCACGTGGTTCCTGTTAAGAAGAGGAGGTTGGAGTTGAAGGATTATGGTGTGGGGCTTGGACTAGAATGCTCGGCTTGAGTAGTGGTTCGGGTCAGCCCAATCAGTTTTGACTCGGTCAATCGGCTTCCTGTGATTTGTACAAGAGATATGGGAGTTCAGTTTGTTTTTGTTTTCTAAGCCTTTAACCCTTTTTTAATTATTTAGTTTTTGTGTTTAGCGGGGTTATTGGTAAGTGTTAACCAACCCTTTTTCCTTTTTTTGTGAATGTGGGTGATGTATGTACAAACTACAAACATGGATGCTAATGGTATGTATGTAGAGGAAAGTTACATCTTCAAAATTGACAACCTTTAGTTGTCCATATATGTTAGTTTCGGCAGAGGCAACACAAATAATAATATTAAATTAAAATTCCATATTATTAATTAAGAAATATATGTAAAAATGATGATTGTTGAGTAGCGGGTATAGCCAAGCCAGCCACCGTGGTCAATAATGGTTACTTACTTTGACTATTGAATTTTTGTAGAAACAAGTGGGTTCCATCTTCCATGGATGGCTGAATATATATATTGTGGTAGGGGGGAGAGGGGTTAGGAAGGAATTAGGGAAGAGAGGCTTTTTCTTTCTTTTTGTTTCGGTCTTAGATGAGAGGAGCTGTTGAATAGGGATGGCAATTTCCCCCGCCCCCGCGGGTACCCGCGGATTTTATCCGCGACGGGGGGCTTCGTGGAGACCCGCTAAGCCCCCGCGGGGACGGGGACGGGTC
>JASCZI010151103.1:131614-144222 GCA_036250425.1 Stylosanthes scabra | reverse complement strand
ATAATATATATATATATATATATATATATATATATATATATATATTAGAAATAGAAAACTAGTATTTTATTAAATTAATACACTTTTCATTAAAAAATAACAATGTTTTAAGATTTTATAGAAAATACCCTTTTTTAGTAATATTTGTAAGTGAAATCATTATTGCAAATTGAAACAGATCATCAAAACAGGTTAATTGAAAATAACTAATTAATATTGTATTAAAAATATAATTTCAAAATAATAAATATTATTTGACAAAAATGTAATCTCCAAGAATAATTATTTATGGACAGAGAAAATATTGAAGTGGAGTATACAACTATATATATTCATAGTGTACATAATAATGTATTCTGGCTACTTATCTATAGCTTTCAACATAATTATTCACTTCATGCATCTGATGAAAATAATAATGAAATATGATGTTGTCAAAGTAAAGAGGACATTTTTGTTTTTAATTATTATCTCTACTACACCATAATTCAAATGTTTTGGCATGAGGTAAATTTAGCTTGTATGTCTTGTCACTTTCTTAGGAAATTATTTTACTGATGGAACATTATTATTACTTTTCTTTTTTGATCAGCATGGAATTACTTTTTCTATGAAAAAGTTTAGAAAACTCATAATTTGTTAGTCAATAAGTGATTAATAGATTTTTTTCTTTTTTTTTTCTTTTTTACCACCTATTATTTCCCTAATTACATTCATTAACTCCCTATTAGTCCCCTAATATTAGTTCCGTAACATTACTCTTTTTCTATATATATATATAAGAGAGAGAAATAATTTGGTTCAGAGGTAGTTGGCCTTAAAAACTAATTTTATAAAACGGTAATGTTTTTACTAAAAATATTCTTAAAATTTAATTTATTCTAATTTTTTCCTTTAAATTTTAATTTATTTGCATCAATTTTAGTAGCCATTTTGAGTAGTGTTTTTCCTATTATATTAAAATATTTGAAAATAATGATATGTGTGTTATTATCTTTCATTTTATTATTAGAAATTTAAATAATTTAATATATTGTTTGTTTGTCTGTAAAGTTAAAAGTAGTATTTCTTTATTATTAGAATCATAAGCATAAATAGAAAATATTTTATATTTGAATATATTTACAAAAAGAGTGTTTTTTTATTAGATTTTTTGGTAACTTTTTTTATTAGATTAAGACGTACTTAATAAGTTTTTTTACACAAAAAATATATAAATACTCTTTTTTAGTAAAATTACATTCACAAAAAATTATTTTGAAAAAAGAAAAATATAATTACTTTTTTCTGGTTTGGGCCATAGGCTAGCAAGTACTTTCAACATATGGGCCACCAAATACTGATCCACAAAATCTGAATCTGGGTCCATAACTACTAGATAATTTTGGGCCCAAATTTTGATTGTTATTTAACCCAACAGTATTGACCAATTATTACACATACCCAAAAAAAATTGACCAATTACAAAAAAAAAACAGTAATGACCACATATAAACCCAGTTAATGCTAAAAAAAATACTATAATCAAGTCTCTAGCAGACTAGCACAATTGATAAGTACTGTAATGAACACATATAAAACCAATTGACGCTAAAAAATATACTATAATCATGTTCCTAGCACAAGTGATAAATGATTTATTTTGCTTAAGCGTCTAGTCTCAAATTCGAACCTTGGGCGCGCAGAAGAAAATATGGTCACGTTAATTCTTTCAAGGTGGCGCACATAAAAAAATTAGTAGCATTACCGTTTAAATATTTGTTTGTTAATATCATGTTCACTTAAAACCCAAATTGTAGATTACAAGTCCTAGTTTGGGATATAGGATCTAGCAATGCTTGTTCATATCTCATGCACAAAGCACAAACCTTTCATGCTTCTCTTATCAAGAATTGCATTGAGAACAGTGTCTACCATTCCAACCTTGTCATCCAATCTTCCATCCCAAACACCAACGTTGTCTTTGTTTCCCACAACACCCTTTAGCAGTGACCCCCATTCATGGAACATTGCTATTTCAAGGTGTCTCAAGAACCATAGAAACAATGAAGCCATGACCCTTTTCCTTGAAATGAGGAACAACCCTACTCTTGTTAGGCCTGATAACTTCACCTATTCCATTGTACTCCCCTGTTGTGATCATCTGGGTCTTGTTTATCAGGTTCATTGTGAAATGCTCAAGCTTTGTTCTATTTCAGACAGGTGTCTGTGGACTAATCTTATGCAGGTGTATGCAAGTTTTGGTGTTTTTGAAGATGCAAGGAAGGTGTTCGATGAAATGCCTCTTAGAGACTTGGTTACTAGCAATGCTTTGTTGTCCTGTTTCTCTAAGTGTGGGCTGAGTGATGATTGCTTCAGATTGTTCAAACAGTTATTTGAGGAAGGAGATTTTGGTGATGAGTATACTTATTCTATTGTTTTGAATGCGCTCGCGTCTCAGTCGCAGGTGGTGGAAGCAATGCAAGTCCATTCGAATGTGATCAAGTTTGGGTTCTGTTCTGATGAGTTCATTTGTAATTCTTTGTTGGAATTATATTCTAAGCATGGATTAGTGGACTCTGCAATGGCATTGTTTGAGGAGTTACTACATAAAGATGTGTTTTCATGGACAACTATTGTTACTGGCCTTTCACAAAGTGGACATATGGATGATGCTATCTTGTTGTTTTGTAAAATGCAGTCAGCCGGTGTGGAGCCAAACTCGTTCACCTTTGGCGGCTTGCTCAGCGCCTGTGCCGCCACCAACCGGCTACAGAGAGGAAAACAACTCCATGGTCTTGCTGTAAAATATGGATATGAAGATAACTTGGTGGTTGGGGCTGCAATCTCGGATATGTACTTTAAATGCGGCGAGATGGACTATGCATTGATGATGTTTAGGATCATGCCTGAGAAGGATATTGTTGCTTGGAATGGAATCATATGTGGGTATGCTCAGAATGGTGAAGCAAGAAAAGCCTTGCAAGTTTATGATCAGATGATGATGATGATGCAGTTAAGTTCATCATCATCATCATCGTCGAAAATTTCGCCGAATGATGTAACTTTCACTGGTGTGCTTAGTGCATGTTGTCACAGTGGTTTGGTGAAAGAGGGTTGTGAATACTTCACCCAAATGATTCATAAGCATAAGATCAAACCCAAAATAGAGCATTATAATTGCATGGTTGACATGCTTGGAAGAGCAGGGTTACTTGAAGAAGCTGAGGCTCTTATGCTACATATGCCTTATATGCCTGATGATGTGATGTGGAGTACAGTATTGGGAGCATGCAAGCTGCATAGGAACTTAACAATGGCAATGAATATATCTCAAAAGCTTCATGTTAATGGACCATGGAGTTCTTCGAACTATGTGCTTCTTGCAAACTCTTATGCCCATGTTGGTGAATGGAGTGAGACATTGGAGGTTAGGGAAATGATGGATTTGAGGGGGATTAAGAAAAGTTCAGGATGTAGTTGGATTGAAATTGGAGGCAAACTACATTCATTTCTTGCTGGGGATGGTAAATCACATTCACAAATTGGAAGGGCACATGATCATAATCATCATCATGCTTTAAAGAGCATGTGTGTTCACATGCATGGAATATATGAAGAAAATAATGTGCTGAATTTTGCCGTTAATGATGATTGATTGTTCAAAATAGCTTATACTAATTACCATAGAGCCTTTATTATAAACTTATTTCAAGTCCTCCATATATATATATATATATATTAATTTTAGTATTAAAAGTAATTGCTAAAAAAAAGAAGAAAAAAAATATTTTTTATACCAAAAAAAGTGTACTAGAGAGGTGTACAGGTGAAAAAGAAAGAGAAAGTATAGAAACCAATTTTTAGTTAACCAATTTTAGGGTTTAGGTTTATAATTTAGAACTTAAAATTAGAAGTTTACTAGGTCTAATTTTTTCTTTTGACTAAAATTTAATATAAATAAAATAATTTTTAAAAAATTGCTAACATTGATAGAAAAAAATTTGGTTTGGAACACAAAACAAATGCTGTAAAGTGTAAACATCAAATTTTTTAAAAAAATGAAAAATGGATCGAGTTGTTTCTTAACCTTCATGTTGATTGGGCCTCCTAAAGTAATTAGCACAATTCTATAATAAAAATGTGTTACCATGAATAGGGTGAAGAGTTGTACTACTTTTATTTTAAAAATTAATAAAAAATAAAATAAAATATTTAACATAATTAAAATCCAATCATTCATCACACAAAATCCTCATTATAAATCATCCAATCATGCACCAAGTAATTATTGGCACTATTAAAAGGTTTTGAGTAACTGTACTAGATAATAACAAAAAGGAGACAATAAAAATAGGGAAACATTATATTGGGTTTAGTTTTAGGTCAAAGCCCAAATAGTATCAAGGAGACAAGGAGCATGGTGTTTGCAACCCGAAAGAGTTTTGAAAAGAAAAAAGGAAAAAAAAAAACTTTCTTTCAAGTTTCAACGTGTTAAGCTATGCTTAAGCTCCCGGACGCAGCCAGGCTTGTAGCCTAGTGGTGGAAGCATGGCTTCCCAGGAGCTGCACAATCTAGAGGGCAGGGGTTCGATCCCTGCCATGAGCTTCAATGGAGAAATAAAAATGGGGTGGGATTTGGGTTGGGTTGTTGTGGGGTTTGGGTTGGGTAGGGCTGTAAGCCTAATGTCCAAAAACAAAATCTCCCGGACCAAAAAAAAAAGCTATGCTTAAGCTTAACCTTTGGTTCAAACAAAAAAAAAAAGCTTAAGCTTAACACCGTCTTTATCATTAAAGAATTAAAGAAATGATAATAAAGACAAAACAAACACTATCATTGTTGTTTGTTGGGTTTAGTTTCATCTTAGGACAAAATTAAGTAGAATATGGAATGGTACTTTTGAGGTTCAAATGCTATCTTGTACATGTACATGTAGTAATTGATTACTCTTGTTAAAAATTGCTCCAAAATGTATATCTTATAATTACAATAGTAAAGGAAAAGATGTTAAAATTGTTTTAGATAAAAACCTTTTTTCACTTTTGTTCTCTTCTATAAACACTTTTTATTAATATGTAAGCATAGTTTTATCAATAAGATTTCTACTTCATTTATTGTAAGATAAAATCACCTGATAAAAATTTAATTTGATTAATTCTCGGTATAAAATAATTATATATATTTAATTATTTAATATCACATTAGAAAAAATAATAACTTTTTATATTAATTACGTAAATAATCATCTAAAAAACATATATATAATAAAAAGATTTTGTATAATATTTTTTATGATAATACTAGATATATTATTATACACACCATCTAACAACATAGAAAAATATAAACATTAGCACAGAAATAAAAAATTTTATATGCTAATGTTTACATTTTTTCGTGTTGTTAAATGGTGTATACAGATATGTATAATGATACACATAAATTTATTTTACTTTTTATATATAGTTAATGAATTAAAATTAAACTCTAATATCTAGTAATAATATTTTTTAAAGATTTTGGTTTAACGGAGGATATCTATTGAAAATACCCTTAATTAATTAGGGAAGCTAATAAATTTATTATTAGATCACAGGGGCACTTAACAATAATAATAGATATTATATTATATGTTATTTAATGAACACATTTTCTTTTTTTATCTTACAATATTTTTTAGTTTGACATATTTAGAATTAATTTATTACGAATTTAAATTTTATTTGAAAATTTACCATTTGTTAATGAGTGATTATTATATACATAAAGCGAAATTTAAATCTCTAACGTTAATTAAATGAATTAATATACAGACCTCAAATTAGTTTAATGTTTTTTTTTTTGGGTTTGGCTCTTTTACATTTTCTACCTTGTAACCAAGGAAAAACCGAAAAAGAGTAATTGGGGTTAGGTCAATTTTGGCCCATAAACCAAAACGTTCCTACCAGGACGCCCTAGATCTTACCAAAAGAAAGTTAAATGGTAAGAGAAACATAGTACATCCTCTTCCCTTTTTGGTGATTGATGTATCCTTGTTCCACACATGCATTTACAAAACACCACTCCTTTCTATTTTTATTTTATCTTAAAAAAAAACTATATAATTAACCACAAAAACACAATCACTAAATATAATATTATTATTCCATATTTAATTTATAAAAATATGGATTAAACTAGAATACATAACATAATTATTTTATCTAACATGTATTTTTAGTGTACATTTTAAGTGGCCAATTAATTTTTTAATAAGGAATATATAAATTTTAAGTTTTTAATATATTTATTATATGTTTATTAAAATAAGAATTTAAAATTTCTATTAATAAAAATTTTAATATTTATTCTTAATATATAAGTTAGTCAAATCTTTTATTTATTACTAAACATTTCTTTCTCTTTTTTTTTCTATTCCTAATTATGCATTATAATGTGACAATTCACATAATTTTTTATTGGATGTTAGAGAAAATTAGTTATTATAGGTTATATAATTGCATAAAATTAATTGAGTTTGAATATACTAAAATTTAGACTTTGTAATTAATTGATAACATTAAATGTTTTGCATGAACAATTCATACGAATGTAGCTCTTTTCACATCTATGCAATTTTAACAAAATAGGGAATAATAATTTAGTGGTACTATAATATTCTTAAAAGATGATCATGATATCGTTTTACCTAAATAATTAAATTAAATAATTAAAATTAAAACTAAAATAAGAAGACGCTAATTTACATTTAACCACACCCTTCGATTTACATGTGGGGGAATCTCATTGGTTGATGATAATAGGTTTATAATCGAAAGCAATCACGTCGTGGAAAATAATTTTCTTTAATATTAAAAAAAAAAAAACGTAATTTTATTTATTTATTTTTTCACCTCACTATTAATTTATCCTTTTTTGCGTGTATCTCTGTAGAGAAATTAACAAAAATAATAAATGAATAAAAATAAATTAGGGAAAAGGGGAAAAAATTAAAAAGGACTTTGGTTTTTTGTTTTCTCTCTCTCATTCCTCTTTTCATTCTTTCGCTCTTTCTTTCATCTTCACATCGTCGTCGATTAATCCAAATCCCTCGACGTTTCACTCAAAATCGGAAGTTACCGCCGCCGCCGTCGCAACCGGCGATTCTCAGCCACTACCTCCGCCTTACCCGTCTCATTCTAAATCTCGCTTTGCACCTTTTACCTATAAACCGTAAACTGATTTTTTTGCTCTGTTCCTCCGTTTTCCCTTATTTCGATTTCCGCCGCCGGCGATTTCATTTCCGGTGAGTCTCTTGTTCGGAGGAACAGGTGCGCACGATTATTAACCTGCGCACCGTCGGTTCATCGCGGTTCCTTCCCTTTCGGAGCCGAATTCCGTGGAACTCTGTTTCGCTCTCTGTTTGGTGGGAAGGTGAGAGCCGCGCTTATTCTCTTTCCGTTAATCGCTCTGTGCTCGCGTTCGATTCGTTCATGTAGTAGTGATTCGATTTCGGAAATTAGGTTTTCTGATTGTGGATTTAGGTCTGGTTATTTTCTCCTTTGGTTAGGGGTTTTAGCGATGGGCTTCATTGTATTTGCTTGTTGATCCGTTGGTTTCCCTGCCTTGATTCTTTTTTCCGTTGATTTTGGGAGATTAACTTGTTTTTGATTTGGTGTTGATGGTTTTGTGCATTGCAACGGTGTGGGTTTTAGCTGAATTCAGTTTTGACCGTTAGACACTGGTTTGAAGCTGTGCTTACACTCGTTGGTGAATGGGAGAATTTGTGAACTTTTTTTTATGTTGACAGGATTGATTTCAAGCTATTATTTGAAGTACAAAATTGAGTTTGCCTTGCCAGCTTCAAAATTGAATTTGAACTTGCCTTCCCTCCCCTCTTGCCAGTTGCTTGGGGGCAGGAGGTGTGTGGTAAACTAATAGCACAGAGGGTTTAATTCACTCATAAACCATTTGCTTCAGCTGAAATGTAATTTGTTATTTAAAAACTGAGCACCTTATCAGTTTTGTGAAAAGGAAGAAATGTACTTAAAAAAATTATGCAAATGCATTTTCTCTTTGTCCTTATTACCTTGTGTTTTCTATTTTGTATATTAAAATTAACTTGCATTGTTTCCGTAGTATACTTATGTTGTCGCTGCGTGATTAACTGCTACAGCTGAGCATAATTCAAGACCTTACTAATTATTTAGCACTCTTCTCCAGGTTTTTGGGAGACATAAAAAACAAAAGCAGCAAGTGATTTATGGGACTAATTTTTTACTATGATTAAGCACTTTCTCACTGTGACGGAGATTGAAGTTAAGAAAATTTAAGTTAGTCACACATCACAGGATGGCTTTCTTTAGGAACTTTCTAAATGATAATGTTTCCCATAGCATCATTGAAGATAAAGATCAAGGACAGAATGCTGATAGAGTACATAGATCAGTAGGTAATGAGTGTGTGGATGCAACTTCTGGTGAGAAGGAATTTGATATGAACATGGAGGCACAATACCAGAGTGATGGTGAGCCAGATGGGGCTAATAGAATGCAAAATGAAGCAACAACTGATGATGGAGTTGGTGAGAGAGAATCAAACTTAGAGACGACTGGTAGTAAAACAGCTATGGTTGGAGGGTGGGGTTCAACATTTTTTCAGGACTGTCGGCCTATGTGCCCTCAGGATGGTTCTGACTCTGGGCAGGAATCAAAAAGTGGATCAGAATATAGAAATGAAGATGGCTCTGAAGAAAATTTGTTTGATGGAAGGGGGGACAGATTAGACTCAGAAGATGATGAAGGACAAAAGGAAGCAGGAAAAGCTCCAAGAGGCCAGCCTGATGTTCCTGCTGAGGAGATGTTGTCTGATGAATACTATGAGCAGGATGGGGAGGAGCAGAGTGATTCCTTGCATTACAAGGGAGTACATAAAGCAAGTGGGTTGAATTCATGGCCTCAACGGATGTCCAACAGTGCCAGTAGCACTGGGCGTAGGAAGTCTAGAATTGTAGATGATGGAGAAGATGATGATGGTGGTAATGATGATGATGACGGTGATGCTGATTATGAGGAGGAGGATGAAGCAGATGGTATGTTAGCATTGTATTTGTATAACAATTTTTTTCTCAGAAGGAAGTTTTGCACATTAAATAAATTCTTGTTATTATGATTTATGATGTACTTGTGATGCATTTTAAATATCTTTTTGTCATTTATTGCAGAGGATGACCCCGATGATGCAGACTTTGAGCCTGCAGCAAGTGGTCGTGCTGCAAACAAGGTTCTTTCTTTTTGTGGTTGTTCTTGCTACCAAATTCTATATATCTCTAGCTAACATTTTCTTAAGTTAATTAATTGTTTCATATATCTTATTCCTTTTGGAGGGAAAAAGGGGTTTATATATGTTATTCTCTGGTAAAATATTACTGAACTATTGTTAACATATGTTTTTGTTCTGGTGAATGTCTGACTTACTATGCTGAACTGCTATTTCAGGATAAAGATTGGGAAGGTGAAGGCTCTGACGAAGATGATGATAGTGATGTAAATCTAGATGTTTCAGATGATGATGACGACGATGACGATGATGATTCTTACTATGCCAAAAAACCTAAGGCTAGGCAAAGAGGTAAAGTTGGACGAAGCATAAAGTCTAGTAGAGATCGCAAAACATATGCATCGTCTGGTCGACAGAGACGAGTTAAATCTTTTGAAGATGAGGAGTCAACAGCAGATGATTCTGACAGTGATAGTGATGAGGATTTCAAGAACATAAAGAAGAGAGGAGCTCAAGTCCGCAAGAATAATGGTCGCCCTTCTGCAGCCAGTAGTTTATCTTTGCGCAATAGTGAGGTTCGCACGTCTAGTAGATCAGTTAGGAAGGTATCATATGTTGAAAGTGAAGAAAGTGAAGAAGCTGATGAAGGGAAGAAGAAAAAGTCACAAAAGGTACAGCCTACATTTGAGTTTTTGACATATCTGAATGTGGTTTTTGGCTCTTTGATGACTGTATTTTACTGTTAAAGCTTTAGGTATTATTAATGTACTAAAATCAACAATGCACTGTCAATGTGATCAAGAGGTTATTTTAGACAATTTAGTAGAATATTGTGAGGACGTTATATGCTTCTCTGAAAAGGAATATCTTTGCAAACATTAGTTGTTGTTGTGTGTGTGTGTGTGTGTGTATAAACAGAAAAGGGTTTTATTAGATAGAAAATACACAAAGATAAATCTAGATGAATAGGTGTATTTTGCATTAAAATATTGTGCAACAAATTAATAATTTAATAATGATGATAAATTGGGTTATTTACTTAGAGGTTACAGTGTTGTGACAAATCTACCAGTTGCTTGTTTTAAATTTATTTATGGAAGTTTGAGAAGTTTTAGTGGCGCAGCTTAGCAATTGATGCTTTTATCCCATTCATCTTGCTTTTTAAGTGAAAAAGAATGGATCCTTATTGTGGCTTGAAGAGGGTAAGGGTTACTTTCGTTGGCTTATGAATTTGAATGTTTTGTCAAAAGAGAATGGTGTTTGTTCAATTTGAGAATCATCTACATCTACAATGTATTTAATTGGGGAAAAGTATACTTATTTTATTATATTTTTAAATGCTTTATTTGTGGTGTGGTGGTGGAGAGATCTCAATTGTTTGATTGTGTTGGCATATTATGGAGCTTAGCTTAAAGTGGCCAATTTCATTTGTTGTGGTTTTGATGATGGAGATTTGTGATTTCTCCACTATATCACTTTTCTAGAAGGATTGGTAAATTGTTTGTCTAGTGGGTATATATCTTTGTTGTGCGCTTCACCGGTGCCTTATCCAAAATCTAGTTCATTGTATCTTTCTAAGTTTCAACATAATCTGATCTAGCTATGATGATTGTTGGACGCAAAGAGTTTTTGGTTCCTGAGCAAAGTTATTCTCTTTTAAGTTATTATGATTATGATACCACCTACTTACTTTCACTCCTGAATTATTTTATATTGGTATGATCTTGTTTAGCATGCACCTTCAATGAAAAATTTTCTGACAAGCTAGTTTAATGGGATATGACTAGATGTCTGGAATATAGATGGTGTTAATTGTTAAAGCTCCTTCATTCTTTTTTTTTTTTTTGGGCTCTTGAATAGATGAATGCTTATCCTCTATCTTGTAATATTCTACTTTCTTTTTTTTTTTTTTTTAAAGTGAAATCCTTCTTTTATATTTTTAAAAAATTGGTTTGATCTTTTTAGAAAATTTTTCAGGAAGAGATTGAAGAGGATGATGGTGACTCTATTGAAAAAGTGCTTTGGCATCAGCCAAAGGGCATGGCTGAAGATGCTCAAAGAAATAATAGATCAACAGAGCCGGTTTTGATGAATCACTTGTTCGAGTCGGAAAGTGATTGGAGCGAGATGGAATTCTTGATAAAATGGAAGGGCCAATCACATTTGCACTGTCAGTGGAAGTCTTTTGCTGAGCTGCAAAATGTATGAAATTTTTCTTATAGTTTCTTATGTATTATTTATAGTTTTGCTTATTAGATTTTGTAACAGTTCGACTACTTATTTTTTCAGTTCTATTAATCCTCCATCTTTTGATGTTCTTCGTCTTCTACCTTTTTTCCTTTCTGGTTGAAATGTAATGCATGCTGTTTATGTGTGATTACAGCTTAGCGGTTTCAAGAAGGTTTTGAATTATACAAAGAAGATAATGGAGGACATTAGATACAGGAAGACAATCTCAAGAGAGGAGGTAATATTTGGGGGAGAGGGGGGGAGATATTTTAAGATACTGGCCTTAGACATACCTTTCAATTATAGTTAGGGCTTGCAGACTCTTTTGCTGAAATTTATTTAGGGTAGTAGTTCAGTATATAACTCAATGTTGTTGGAAGGTTTCTTCTGATACTCTGCATAACCTGGTTGTTCTTATAATACCGTTATTAGCATGTTCTAGTGGAATCTTCTTTGTGCAAGGTGGCCAATCAGCCATTATAAATTATTCTTGGCCTTTTAATGTTTTTTTTTATTTTTTTATTTTGATTTTTTTAACTTTGATTTCTTTAGTTTACTTATTTATTTATTTATTGTGCCTGCAACATTAAGGAGACTTCTTATATCTTGTCATCATTGATTTATTGAGGCTTCTACTTCTAGGCAATCTTTTTTATTTTTTAAGCTGTTGGGGTGAGGGTAATTTATGAATCATGTGTTTTTGAGAGTGGTAAGATTTTAATGTTAATTTGCAGCGTAGCTCCTTATAGTTTTGATGAATTTTCAGATAGGAGCTTATATTTTAACTTATCTTCTAAGATGTCTTTGTGCATGTGCTTCTATCCACATATCCAATATCTTGTCTTTAACATTTCCCCTAATACGAAAACAGTTAGTTTTGGATTTTTTGTTTAGTGTTTATTTTTTAATCGCTTCTTGGCTCCAAATGCAGATTGAGGTCAATGATGTGAGTAAGGAGATGGATTTAGATATTATCAAGCAAAACAGTCAGGTTTGCTTTCCTGCAGTTCATGATTTTCATTTCTTTTGTAATCTCTTTTACTTGTTATGTTTGAAATATTCCTACCTTGATTTATGAAATTTCAGGTGGAAAGAATAATTTCGGATAGGATAATTAAAGATAATACTGGCAATGTTATTCC
>JASCZI010151103.1:92957-103298 GCA_036250425.1 Stylosanthes scabra | reverse complement strand
TGCTCTAATGTTTGGAAGGGCATCTGCCAAGTCTGGCCTCTTTTCTCTAGGAATTTGGTTTGGAGATTGGGAAATGGTTTACATGTTAAATTCTGGACTGACCACTAGATTCCGGGAGTGCACAGATTAGCTGATTTCATTATTCAGGATCAAGCAAGTCTTAACATAAATGATAATGTGGCAGATTTTCTTGCAGGAAATTGTTGGGATCTTCAACGCATTCACAATTTTCTTGGTCCAGATTGGGACTCTATTTTTGTGGCCATGAAAACTCCGGAACGTGAGTTAGGAGAGGATACTATTGCTTGGCTTCCGAATCCGAATGGGGATTTCTCCATCAAGTCTACTTCTTCCATCTTCTTGAATCTCAATCAGAACCCCTCTGATGATCTTTTCAGAAGAATTTGGAAATGTGCCATTCCCCAAAGACTTCGAGCTTCCTGTTGGCTTGTTGTGAGTAAGGCTCTCCTGACAAATGAGCGGCGTCTCCAAAGACATATGGCACAAGATGATGTGTGCTGTGTTTGTGGCTCTTACTTTGAATCTTTGCTCCATGTTTTGCGTGACTGTAGAGTTGCATATAAAACGTGGAAGAGCATAGATAATACATTGAGTCAAGAAACTTTTTTTAGTAAATCACATGATGATTGGCTGCTGGAAAATATTTCTTCTCAATCCACATACCGAGGTATCCCTTGGCCCCTTCTTTTCATTTGTACTATGAATTCTTTATGGTTTCGAAAAAATAGCTTTATCTTTGAACCGGATAGAGCTGTTAGTGAGGATTCAATTCATATATCTGCTATTCATCTTGCTAAAGATTATTTCATGGCTCAAAGTGCCTTCTTGCAATCACGGAGCAAAGTAGGATCCTTTGTGGAGAAACAAATCTGTTGGAAACCTCTCACTATGCCTTTTGTGAAGCTAAACTCTGATGGGTCAGTTTCAAAAGAGAGTCATGCTGCGTACAGTGGGATCCTTCGAGATTATGATGGTAGGTTTTTGGCTGGTTTCAGCGCCAACATAGGAAACTGCATTGTGACTAAAGCTGAATTATGGGATGTTCTCTTTGGGATTGATATAGCCATTAGCTTAAATGTCACTCACTTAAGCATTGAGGTGGACTCAAAGGTTGTTGCGCGTCTTTGCTCTAATCCTGATATCTCTCTACACTCTGCTGGTGCTCTCACAAATTCCATCCTTCATCGTTGCAAGAGGTTCACAAACTGGGAAATTCATCATGAATTTCGATAAGCCAATCAATGTGCTGATCGCCTAGCATCTAAAGGGTATGATTTACCACTTGGTTGCCATGTTTATCATAGTTTACCTTCTTTTATATCTCTTTATTTTTTTGCTGATGCCTCTAGCTTTTTGTTTAACAGAGTAGTTCCTGTTTAGTGGTTTTAAGCTTTACCCCTTTGCTTATAAAAAAAAAGTTAGGACAATAAATAATAAAAAATTAATATAAATTAATTTTTAAATTTTATGGATGAGTTATGAAGCATAATATTATGAATGAGGAGGATTATTGTTTTTCTAATAAGAAACGAAGAAAGAACGATTATTTTTTTTTAATTTTTTTAGTTGCCTATGATATTTATTTTTAAATTTGATAGGTTGATGGCTAATTTAAACTCCATGTAAATGTATGTGGCTGCGAATAATTTTTTTATTCACTGTGAAAAGGAACATTTTTTTAAATAAAAGAGAAATTCAGGTCCCAAAAAAAAAGAATGGTTATGGTTAATTTTTTTTGTGTCTTGAATGGTTATGGTTATGACTTATGATATAGGAAGCTTTTCACGTATTCCGGTGTACTTTTACGGAACATTTGATTCCTTTTATTGGTGACCGTGAGATTTGATATAAGAAAAATGTTAAAGATGTAGATGAAAAGAGTGACGATATTATGGACATGATGTGAAGTGAGAACATGATGGGTGTGCTACTGGTGCTACCTTTCCACAATCCAAAGGGAATAACAATTCCCAATTCACCCACGAGTGATTATACAAGCATAAAATTGAGTGGCTTGTTAGTGGAATTGGCTTGTGGGGTTATTTTGTTTTTTCTGTTCCATGACACAAGACTGCAACAGGACCGTGTACGGGAAAGAATTGTGAAACATTATTTGTTGAATAATAAGTTAAAACATATGTTTACCAAAAAAAATTAAAACATATCAAATTATATTTGATAATTGCATAATTTATAATAAAGTATACCTAAATAATATTATATAATAATATAATAATTTATTTTAAATATAAATAATTCATAAAAAATAGTAAAAATATATGATTTTGAGTAAATAGTATATTAAGTACTATTATAAACTTTATGATTTTAATAAAAATCAAAATCATTTCTAAGTTTTTTTTTTTTTTAAAATCGTCTTACCTTTTAATTTTATTTTAAAATTATTCTTTCAATCACAAAAATTTTATAAGATAAAAATATTCTTTGAATTATATCATTTCTATCACCATTATCATTGCTTTTTTACATAATAACAATCAACAATACTTTCTAAGAAAAATACATTTTTAAAATATAACAACATTAATTTTTTGTTAAACAAGTTATGCTAACTACATACAAGATGAATAGTCTAAATAATAAAATAATTTGAAAAAAATTGTGATACTAAAATATTAGATTTATATAATATATTAATATTAATGATTGTATATAATTTAGGATAAATGACAAATGTGTCCTGATATTTTAAAAGTTGTACAAATGTACTCTTAATATTTATGAAATACACAATAGACCTTGACCTTCGAATAAACGGGATTAATGACGCTCCTTTGTAAGTTTAACTCTTCCGATTGTAAAGGGAAAAAAAAAAAAGAAAAAAAGGAAAGAGAGTTAGACGGTAAAAATAGAGAATAAATGAGCTAGAAGGATAAGGGAAAAAAAGAAGAAGATGATCTTACAATCTATACTGAGTTAAACTTAAGGAGAGACGTCATTGTACCGTTTATTCGAATGTTAGGAGCTGTTGTGTATTTCATAAACGTTAAAGGTACATTTGTATAATTTTTAAAAAAAATCAAGAGTATATTTATCATTTTTCCTATAATTTATAAAATTAATTATTTAATTTATTTATAGCAATATTATATTTATATATATAGAATACTTTAGTATATATATTTGTTGTTGTAACATTAATAAAATCCCCACCAATTTTTAGTATCTATTTAACGAGGATTATACTATTTTAAAAAAATTAACAACCCTACAAGTATTATGACGAAAATTTATATATGTTTTTTTTTTAGAAATTTAAATAATAAAAAGTAAATATATTTAAGTTCAATTATTTTATTGGCTAATTTTGATTTAGCTAATTTAATAGGTACACTTATGTGTTTGTACTTTATGAAATTATTTTTATAGTCATTTCTATATTTTTTTAAAATATTAACATTTTTAATAATATTAAAATATATAACATTGAAATTAAACCAATTTCCTATTTAAAATATGGCACAACATTCATGTTGGTTCTGCCCACTATTACTACTTTACTAGCTTTCAATGATTTCAAGCCAATCCTTTATGTCCTATCACGTCACCCTTTTCAGTTGATTATTTCAGTGAAATAACTTATATAACTGGGGATACTTTTGTCTTTCAAATAGCCCACTAGAAGACAATCAAAGCCAAGCAAATTGTTCATACAAGGAATATGGTGTTCCGCTAAATATAACGGAACTCTTGATAATTTTCCTATGATATAAGACTCAAATGTCAAATGTGAGTGATATGAAATAAAACTCGCCTCATGTGCACGTTTTGAAAATCAAATCCTTCCGAAGTTTTTTTAAAAAAAGAAGCAGCAAATCCCTTGTTCGTTACAGCAAACCGGCCCAACTATTAGACCTGCATCTCCTTGGTGGTGCTTTTAAATTTCTCTCCGCTTCGGGGTCCTCACGTAATATGTAAATTTTATGATTGTGATTACTCAAAGTACGGGACACGTAAGTGGGTTACCTGTGTGAGAGTGCCGTGGTGGACGCTCCACACCATCTGGCCCGGTGTAGGCTAAAACTCACCCCTCTTCCCAACTAATCATCTTTGTCAAGTTCATTGTTAGTGACTTAGTGTAGTTCATGAAATTAGGCAGGCATTTGTAATAAAGTAGTTATTGAAGTTTTAATTTGGATTATTATAATTTTTAAGATTGAATCATAGAAATTTCTCATTTTTTTATTCTAGATCAATAATAAAAATGATAGGCTCATATTAATACAGCCACGTTGGAGACTTAAAAAATGACGTTATTTTACATTTGACTCTTAACAAAAATAAAAAACTTCATAATTTTCTTAGCTAAAAAAAACAGTGACATACATTACGTCTTGATCATTGTGACACAAATCTTTTATGTTTTGACATACACATCGAGAGTCTCAAAAGATAGTCATTTTACTGCTGACCATGGAACTAGAAATTACTATAGTGTCTAAAGCGCAATCTTAATGGTCGCTTTGAAGTTTTAGCGATCTAAATTATTATATTTTGTATATATTTTTAGAAAGATATTTTTTTTTAAGGTGAGGTCTTTGATGAAAATATCTAGAGTATTTTTTAGTGAGAATACATATTTTGATTAAATTTTGATTGTTGATTATGCTATTAAAATCTGATGTGTAATTAATGTTATTATTATGAGAAAGATAAATTTTTAAATGTGACATTATCCTCACTAGAAAATATTTAAATTTTTTCATAGTAGATTTTCTTTAAAAAAATTATTTTCTTATTTTTTTTAGATTTCCCAAGGTATCCCCCAACTCGACAGGTAGAAGACTAATCCTCCGCGGATCTGAGCTCCATTTAAAGATTTGCCATTGGCTACTGGGTTGCTGCATGCAAAAGTCGGAATTCGAAATTTCGAACCTTTGACATTTGCTTAAGCAGACTAGTGAGCAACCACTAGACCCTCTAAGTTGGTTAATTATTTTCTTATCTTAATCCATACATTATTACCTTAAACTACAATAGTTATTTCTAGTTGAAGTTGGTAGTAATAATTAAAAAAAAATGAGAGGGATTTGTTGTGGCACTCGGTTTGACCATTTAATTTCATGATGACACAAACAAGTTGAATTCTTTTTTAATTTATTTTATTATTTTTTTCTTCCAGGGTACACAAATTGACATCTGGAGGATAAAATGGCTCTAATTAAGGGTTGCATTAAAGTTGGTCAACATGATTGAATTGGAAGATGCAGGTTTGATACTTTGATTCAAAGCCATAAAGCCAACTACCTTATATAATACTCCCTCCCTCCTTTTCATAACAAGTGTTTTCTTTTTTTAATGTTACTCTATTTTTATTATTGAATTAATTATCATTTTTTAATTTCTATAATGGATTAATTTATATTATTATATTTTAAGTAGTTATTAAAAAATAATAGTATTTGATATTACAATTATGAAAAGTTACTGTTATTAATAAATAGAATATTATTTTTCTTTTAATTTTTAGATATTTAACAAAATTTATACAATAACAAAACAATAGTTAATTTAAAAAATAGGGAGCATTGTTCTATGTTTTTTTAGTGATTTCCATTTTTTCGAGAAATAAAATACATATTCACATTAACATATTTTTACGTAAGGATAACATCCAAAATATGAATACATGTTATATTGAAGACAAAAAAATATATTGAATAATTTAATTGAAAAAAATATAAAAATTCAATCAAATTAATTGAATGGTCACTTCATTAATCTTTAAAATAAATGTTAAAAATTCAAATTATATCTTTTATATATAATAACTCATTAATCAAAATTTTTAATAGCTTAAATTTATTACGAATTAATACACCATGCTGGGAATAAAATAAAAGTGAAAGAATTTTATGATGAAAAGATTTTGAGGAGAATAAAATAAAAAGATGCGTATAAATTTATTTTTAAAAATTAATAAAAATAAAATAACACAATTTTTATCTATTCTTTTTGAATAATTCTGTTTGCACATCAAAATTAGTCACCAAGTCAGCCACTAATGTATAATACACATTAAAATACAAAATACATGTGTAATTTAACTCATTTTTAGTGTGTATTTAATATTTTAATGTGTATTATATACTAGTGGCTAATTTGGTGGCTAATTTTAGTGTACACCTAGCATATCTCATTTTTTTAAGGAGGTAAATCATTTTTTTAATGCGTATTATATACTAGTGGCTGATTTGATGGCTAATTTTAATGTACACCTAATATATCTCATTTTTTTAAGGAGGTAAATCATTTTTTTAATGCGTATTATATACTAGTGATTGATTTAATGGCTAATTTTAATGTACATCTAGCATATCTCATTTTTTTTAAGGAGGTAAATATTTTTTTATTATTATTTTAACTTTCAACACAACATGTACCAATATAAACGTTGATTATTTTTTAGAATTTATACTGCATAAATATAGATGATAAAAATATAAATTTTATTAAAAATACATGTGAGTTCATATTTTTATTCTATTTCAATTTTTACATAATATAAAAGATAAAAATAATATAAAAAGAAAAAATATAAAAATTATTCATAATAATAGATTCAGACACTAATAAAATATCACATAAAAAAAATGAGTTTTCTACCTATAAATGATAGATTTCGTTCGACAAAACTTTTTAAAACTACCTAAAATTAATCGCTCTTTAATGATATTTAAGTTATTTTTTATGGTAATTTTAGTATGTTTTGCTGTATAATAAGGGATTAATAGGGAGCCCATGAGTGTAATTAAGAAAATAATATATGGTAAAAAAAGAGAGAAAAAAGAAAAAAAAAAAAGGCGTATTGACCACTTATTTACTAAAAAATTATGAGCTCCTAAACTTTCTTAAAAAAAATCATTCATATTTATATTCCAAATAACTCCCGTTGTTATTTTCATTTGCAATAGGAAGCGGGGCCCACCGGGATGCAGGAACAAATAATTGGTGATAGAGTGGCACACAGCGTATGATTCCCAGCTCGTCGTCGTTCCACAATCATGAAAACAAACAATCATGATCGCAGCTCCCGATTTTCTCTCTCTCACACTCCAACTTATCGATGAAGAACACACGAACAACAACAACAACAACAACAACGATTCATCATCATAATTCACAAGTGAAAGAAGAAGAAAGCAACGATTTTCTCACATGGCTTTGTCAAAACAGAACCTCCGTGGTCTCGTCCTAGCTTTGGTTTCAAGTGCCTTCATTGGCGCCAGCTTCATCATCAAGAAGCAAGGTCTCAGAAGATCTGCTGCTATTTCCGGTGTTAGGGCTGGTTTGTCAATTCTCATTTCGAATCCTTTTCGTTTCTGAACCTATCAATTTCTTATAAAAAAGTTGTGTATTTTTTTTAATCGGTGAATTTTTTTTTTGTTTTGTTTTTTGTAGGTGTTGGTGGATATTCTTATCTATTGGAGCCACTCTGGTGGGTGGGGATGATCACAAGTAAGCTTCCAATGCTTGTTTGATTTTATGTTTGTTAGCTAGATTTTTCTGTTACTTCAATGGATTTTGTTAGCTAGGTGTTGGTTTTGATTTGATCCACTGATTTTGTGGCTTAATTGGATCAAAAGGGAAAGTTTGTATTCAATAATAAGTTAGGTTGAAGTAGTGTCATTTTGCATTGGTTTCTGGATTCTGGATTTGATATAGTATTGATGTTTTTTAGAAATTGGAATAGAATCAGATTTAGAATGAGGTGGAAATTTTTAAATTATAATGGAACTTTTATCTTTAGCTGACTTCTTGTAGAATATGTTTCTTTCTGGTTTGTTCTTTAGTGATTGTTGGAGAGATTGCAAATTTTGTTGCCTATGCATTTGCCCCAGCAGTTCTAGTTACCCCTCTCGGCGCATTGAGCATTATCGTGAGGTATTCGGCTTTACCTTTTCTTCTCTAGTTGGAGTGAAGACAGTATTAACTATTAACTTCTAAATTTGGCTTTATCTTGCATATGGCCATGTCATTTGTTAGTGCTGTTTTGGCTCATATTATCTTGAAAGAGAAACTACATGCAATGGGGGTTTTGGGATGTATAATGTGCATTGCCGGTTCCATCATTATCGTGATTCATGCTCCTAAAGAGCGACCTATCAAATCTGTTCTGGAAATATGGAGTATGGCAACTCAACCAGGTTAGAATTGTTCTTCATTTTCTTCAATTCAAAATATTATAGTTCCTTCATAACCAAGATATTGTCCCTGCATGCAGCGTTTCTGGTATATGTCGGATCAGTGATTGTATTGGTATTCATTCTGGTCTTCCATTTCTCACCAAGATGTGGGCATACCAATGTGCTAGTTTACACTGGCATTTGTTCATTAATGGGTTCCTTATCGGTAAGTGAATTACCTTTTCTCTATCTTGCTAAGATATCTCTTCAATTATCGATCTAAACTTCAAAATGGTGTTCACTCAACAATATTTTTCTCAAAACACGCATAGACAACCTGAGGAACATGATTTTTTGTTGAAAAAAATTGGCCTTTTGCTATTCACTGGCATTATATTTGTGAGACCTGTGTCGTAATAGTGAATTTCATTCTTGAAGCTTCAGCTTCCATGTAAGTTCTATATGTTAACTTATTTATAAGTACTACATTGTTTTAGAAATTTCTCCTCTTCCTTCAGTTATGTGGAGAATTATTTCTGGTGGAATAACTTTTGATATTTATTGTGAAATGTTTGTTTTGTAGTGACTGTGTGACACTGCAATGATATAGTGACTAGTCTTATATGAAATGGTTATGATTTTGCAGGTGATGAGTGTTAAAGCCCTTGGGACTTCTTTGAAATTAACGTTTGAAGGGAAAAACCAGTTAATCTATCCAGAAACATGGTTTTTCATGTTAGTTGTGGTTTTTTGTGTCATTATGCAGATGGACTATCTTAATAAGGTTTGTTATCTCGATTTCTCTTGAGATTAGCACTCTGGCTTCTATTCTGCAAACATTTTTGAGATATTTTTCATTGGTGTATATGTTTTTCTGCCAAGATGCTCTTAGTTGATGGAATAGTGCCTGATATTTGAAAAGTTTTCTATTTGATTTAACATGTCAAATAATAAAAAAGATGGTCCTGGTCCCAGTATTTAATATATCCCATACCTTTAACATGTGACCAATGATTTATTTAGTGAGTAGCAAATTTTGTCTACAACTCCTGAGTATCAATGCATCATTGATTCATGTCATTAAACATGTACGAAGTGTTGCATTGTCTACTCCTATAAGAACCATTCTCCTTTGTTCGGGTTTGATTGTAGCTGTTATACAACAACGAAATCTTATCCCACTAGGTGGGATAAGCTGCTAGGTCTATGTCAGAACGCCCCTTTAATAAATCATAATATTTGTCATAGATATTATGTTTCAGAGAAGTAAAAAAAAGAAAAAGAAGCCATGTACAAGTTAAAATGAAAATAATGTTTGATTGTTTGGTAGTTCAGTTATATTGACAAAACCTCTGACATAGTAATCCATTAAATTCTGTGATCCATATATCTTGTCGAAAATGTTGTCTCAATTTTATTTAGTGGAACAGGAATAATTGCCATACTTCATATTTGTTTTGTGAATTATTATACACAATTTTTGCAATTTGAAATCAACTATGCTTAACTAATTTAATTGTAATATTTCAGGCTCTTGACACCTTCAACACTGTAGTAGTTTCTCCTATATACTATGTCATGTTCACAACACTTACAATCCTAGCTAGTGTGATAATGTTCAAGGTATCATCAACTAATTTTGGCATTTAATTTAAAATGTTTTCTTGCCTATGAAGTGCCTAATTACCTTTCAAAATAACTCACAGGATTGGGATGGCCAAAGTGGCGGAACTATCGTTTCAGAAATATGTGGCTTTATTGTTGTGGTTTCCGGCACAATATTGTTACATGCAACCAAGGACTTTGAGAGAAGCTCTTCTTTTAGAGGTATGGTAAATTTGATCACAAGACCTAATTCGGGAACTATTAACTAACTGGCCAGATTGCTGACTAAGACCATGACTAATACCTTGAACCAAATTCAGGTAGTCAACCTTCATCGCCTACCTTATCTGCTCGTCTTTTCAACGGAAATGGAGACTTGTTAATTAAGGAAGATGAGGAAAACATGTCTCCTGATAGCATGTGTGCAAGAAGACAAGAACTGTACTAGATTGTTCATGGTTTGATCCTTAACCAGAAGTTTCAATTCGTTTAACCGTAGAGGGAAGATAAACCCTTCGGCTGGAGAGTCCGAAGGACATGTCAAGTAGATTATACCAAACAGGTAGCT
>JASCZI010151103.1:34816-78148 GCA_036250425.1 Stylosanthes scabra | reverse complement strand
TCTTGACTCTGTCCTCCATTTTCGGTGATGACTACGTGAAATTAATGCTTTTAAACCACTAAACCATACCTCAGCTTCATCTTTATCCTTGCAAATCTAGCAGAAAAGAAGGTGACCAGATTATGTTAAGCTTTCAGCATATTCACAATATCAATATCACCAATACAACAAAAGGCAATAGACCAACTGCAGCTAAAAATCCCAAGAGCTGAAGAAAGAAGATATCCGTACCAAGTCCAGTGACCTATCATTGTAAATAAGAGAAAATGACTGGTATTCCTTTTCAGGTCGTGGATACCTTTGAAAGATAGGCTGAAAAAAATAGGACCCATATTTTATCAATCACAATTAAGAAGCCAATCAAGTTAAATGACTTCATCCATGAGTAAAGTAACCACAAATATAAATTACATAATCAGGCGTATCGGAATATTCATAATAAAAAAAACTAGAAGCCTTTTACTGGCAGACAAATAATAAGTATATCATATCCATATAATTCACCTTTGAAAAAGCACATTACTTTAATCATACAAACATCTAATCAAACAGAATCATCACATAACAACTAATCATCTGGAGAAGCCATAGCACTGTTGACTAAACCTGACAAAGCAGAACAGCACCATGATTCAACAGCAAATTTAAAAACCTACCGTGCGTTGTCCAGAGATAATTCTAGACACATGGCTCAGTTTAAGGTGCTTCTCTTCTTTCCCTGAGAACCATATCAAAACAGATTCATCCTGAAAGACATAGAAACATTCAAATTTCGGTAACTGATTTTTTTTTTTTGGGGGGGTGATAAAAGGCAACTGGAAAAATATCTAACAACAATTTAATGGAAATAAATCACAAATGGAAAAAATAAAAAAATGTCCACTAGTAAAATTGTAACAATGAATACATTTGCCAGATGAAACTAGTCAAGACTGTTAAATCCTCATGGTTTTGTAAAACGAATATTAGGTTTCTGCATTTCAATTTGTAACTCAATTCATGTAGTTTTAGGCATAACATAATCACCATGACTAAATCAAACTTTAACAATGTTTCTTCTTCAACCACACCTGGAAACTTGATCATAAGAAAATTTAACTACTCTTTAAGCCATTGATAGATTTCTTTTGGTAATTAAAACAAAGAAAAATAAAAACAAAATACAAGCCATTGATAGATATTGTCTATAATATTTGTGAATCACATTTTTTCTTGTTAGAGAATGCACTTTTGGAATGTCATCTTTTTCACTATTTAATTTGTTAGATGAATACTTTGCATTGTGCCATCCTCTTTTTATACTCTCTGTCATTTACCTCAAGCATTTCTACTGTCTTTATCCCCACTACTTCTAGAATAAATTACTTGACTGGTATTTAAGGGGAAATAAGTAAATACAGAACAAAAGGTAACAATGAGGCTCTAATTGAATATTAGCGCCAAACTCAATTCTTTATAAAAACACAAGGAAACAACTTTAATAAGGATTCAATAAAATAGACAGAAAATAGCGCCAAACTCACATTGGAAAGCCGGAACGGGCAAAACTTGGGTTTCCCCCTTCTTCCATACTTGAGCAGGTAAGCTCCTTTCTTTAAAGCAGTAATGGCCTGTCATGAAGATTAATAAAGGACCTCAGTCAGCACATCATAAGATAGCAGAATGCTGAGAAAAATAAGGACTTGACAAATAAACAAAGCAAGATAAACCTACAAACATCACGAGTTACCCTGCCTAAAGTCCAAAATTCCACAAAATACAAAGAAAGAAAAAAAAAGTAGTTTGAATCATGGACAGAAGAGCATCATTTTCAGTGCCTAACCAAGTGCTTCTCAGGCACTAGAGTAAACGTGTGGAAATTTTCAACGTTTTCAAATCATTGCAGTTACCATCAATGTTAAAAATGTCCAAAGATAAATCTACATCAAGAGTACTATCACCAATTAAGACATGGGATATTCTTGTATGATCACAAATCTAACACCTCATATGTAAACACACACACAATAGAAGTTGGTCTCATCAACTTTACACTAACTCAGTTACAAGACCAACTAACATGAGGTCTTGAACTTGTGTCCATACCATAATTTTCCTAAGAAACAGTGAGATCTCACTCTTTCTTCACATAGGACCAGTGGTTTCCTAAACAAGTAACAACTGATGACAAGACCTGGCATGCCATTGAGTAATCAATCAAACTTACTAACACATACATAAAAAAGGTAACCTACAAAATAACTTGACGTGATAATCCACACCTATGAGTAGCTGAAGCTAACTAATAAATCAAACTTACTGCAACTAGACTTCCATTGACTCATCCAAATTTTCGTACTCTAGTGAAATTTATTAACTCAATTCATCTAAAACTTCAATTAAAACGCCCCAGACAACAGTTATCACAACAGCAAACAAAATCCAATTACGATGCTGAAAGCTTCCAAATAAATCGGGGAGTAAAATAAAATAAAAACAACGGTACCTGCTCAATGTCTCGTTCTACAGCACCGGTTCTGCTAAGATCCGAAGTCATTCTACCGGTACGTGACATCATCCAAAGCCAAAATTCAAAAACAAAAATGGAAACAAAAAGAAACTAATTAGAAACTTCTTTTTTGTTTCGGCTCCTCAAATTCTAAACACCAATCTCGCATTCAGCCATTTTCGTACCCGAACCCTTCCATTCATCAATTCGAACGGAGATTCTCGAACAAGAAACCCTCACTAAACCCCCAAATTGGCAATCTGCGACAGCTCCAGCACCAAATCCATCATGATTCACGGCTCCATCGAGCACCTCACGGCACCAGAACACTGCTCCGCACAGCTCGGAAGCTCAAACTCAGCTCGGAGCGTGCTCCGAAGCCAGCTCCGAAGCTGAAAGATAGCTCCTAGGTCACGGAAGAACAACGCGATCGCGAAACTCCGCGGAGTCCGGTGATCCAACCGTCGTCGAGGTCGCGTAGGCGCGGCGGAGAAGAAAATCGCGGCGACGGAGTGCGGCGGTGAAACGAAAATGGAGAGAGAGGCGGAGAGAGAAGGTGAGGAGCTCTGATCTGAGAGAATCAGTTGCAGAAGAGAGAGAAAGTGAGTTTCTAGAGAGAGAAATCTTTTTTTTCCGAATTATAAAAAAAAATAAAGCAACGAAAAAAAAAACAGTGTTTGTTGTCTATGGCTGAGAGAAGTGTGAGTGAAGAGCTCAAAACAGAAAGAAAACAGAAAAAGAAAAAGAAAAAAAAGAAAATTAAAATTAAAAAGGGGGAAAATGAAAAAAGTAGAAGGTGGTGATGATTGCCCCTGAAGTTTGGTAAAATTACGGGTTTGCCACTGTGCTTTTTTCCAGTAATTATTGTCGTGTTTTGTTGGTTAGAGTGTGTAGTAAAGTATTTTATTATTTTGAGGGGAAAAAATTTTAAAAGAAAAAAAAGAAAAGGGAAAAGAAATAAGAGATTTGACTAATAAAGAAAAAAATTGTATTTGGAAGAGGAAGAAAAAAACAGGATAATGGTTGTTTTCTGGTCAGTATTGAGTCAATGCTTGTTAGTATTATTAATATAATTTTTTTTGGAGAAAATAAAAAATTTCAGAGATTTAGTTTGGTTATGGAGTGACTAATAACTAACACAAGATAAACTGAGATGTTATAATTAATTTATTATTTGTTAATGTAGTATGTTAGAATAAAAGGAAATAAAAATAATATAGTTTGAGTTTAATGAAGCAAAAAAAATTACACAATATCTAATCAATCAATTATGATCATATTAACAAAAGCACTTGAGTCAATAATTAACTATAAAAAATAAAAAGGATATTTTTTTTTGGTGACAAAAAATAAAAATAAATAAAATAAAAGGGATATAACAAGGCCTAAAGGCTAATTAAAGCAAAAAAGGAAAATAGTTATACAATAACTAGCTTAGGGTCTAGGGAAGTGGATTCCAATATTAATACAAAATTATTTTTCATTAATAATGTGTCAAAGTTAACTTATAAAGATGGGTAAATTACTAAAATAATATTTGAAAGTTAATATTCTAAAAAAATAAAAATAAAAAGTAAAAATAAGTTCCTGAATTATTTTTTTAAAAAAAAAACTTTTGCAAGTTGATCCAATTTTTTTGAAAATATTTGAATAACTATTTAGAAAGTACATTAAAAAAAATTAGAGCAAAATTTTGTCTCTATATTCTTTTTTATTTTTTAAAATTGTTCATTCACAAAAAAAAGTCATAAGGAGAAAATTTAGGAAGCTCATAATTTGTTAGCTAATAGGTGGTCAATAGATTTTTTCTTTCTTTTTTTTTCCTCTTTTACCACCCACTATTTCTCTAATTACACTCATGGAGTTCCTAACGTTGACTCCCTAGCATTATTCAATCATAAATAATGTAAAATTACCAAGTTCAAAAATGCAACTATAAGTGTAATATATAATATCCAAATAATCATATTTTCATTGAATCTAAATCTACTTTATTTATCTTATAGATAATCTTACACAAGTCGAGTAAAATATTTTAGATGTTTATTAAACTAACGCTCAACTTTCTTAACATTCATTTTTTTTTACCAAAGATAAGAATAAGATAGTTAGGAGAGAATTCGAACGTAAAAAAAAATAATAAATGAAAATTGAACAAAAAAAATAATGCTATAAAATTAACATTAAAAGGCTATTAAAGAGCTAATAATTAAATTATCATTTAAAATTTATATAAATCATCATTTGTAACTCATATATAATACGTGTCTGCTTCATATTGATCATAATATGTTGGCTCTATAGTCTTTTTCTAAATATAAATATTACAGTAATGCTACATACACACCTCTTTTTGGTGTACACCTCCAACCAAGTTCCAAACGAACAGATTTTTATATATACAACGAACATATTTTCATAGTTGACACGAACAGATTTTAAAACTTGTTCATTTGCTTTTAAAAATCTGTTCGTTCTAGTAGTAAAATTCTGTTCGTGCACGAACAGAAATCTATATATACAACGAGCATATTTTATAGTTGACATGAACATGTTAAAAATCTGTTCGTTTGGTTTAAAAAATCTGTTCGTTTTAGTAATAAAAATCTATTCGTTTAAGATTTGGTTGGAGGTGTACACCAAAAAAAGATGTACACCAAGATTAATTAGTACACAGTAATTTTACCCTTAAATTGTTATTATTAAAATTGAATACGTAAATTAAAATTTGGAAATCTTAAAAAAGAAGGTGTGCTTCCTAAACTTTCTTTTTGTGCTTGAGATTTTTTTTGAAATAATGTCACAACCGAAAATGGCGGAATCACTTTTTTTTCTTGGATCCTGATTGGCTGGGGGCTCCAAAAAGATTTTCATTTACTTTCCTTTTAATTTTCTCCATAATTAATATGCCATATTTGACCTGATAAAAATAAAATTGAATTTTCATGCATTTTTTATTTTGGGTTGAAAAATAGTGAAAAATAATATAAGAATATAGTGTACTACAAATTATTAAGGGTGTTTTAAATGAGAAAAGGTAGAAGGGATTATTTATTCTGATTTCTGAGACATAGGTCATGAATCATGACCAAGGATTAAATTAAAAATATATTTGGCTTTTAAGACATATCAGAAGACAAAATAATTAATTATTTTTTATCTCAAAATTCTGGAGCATGCATGAATAATGTAATTGTGACACTCGATAAGTCACTTTTCAGGTACATGTACGTGAGATCTATGCCCCTATCAAATTCGTGTATCTTATGTTTTCTTCAAACGGATTAAAAGTTATAATAAAAAATAGGAAAAAAAAATCTCTTTTAGATATGTGACCTTTAAAAAATATTATATACACATTAAAAATGTCTAAAATTAGACACCAAATTAATTATTATATTTTTATATTTATATACACTAATTTATATTTTTTACTAAATAAAAAATTATCAAAATAATCAAATATGTCACGGAAAGAATAATTCTAAACTTGTAATAATGGACAAATAATCAGCTTTGCATGGAGTAGTCGACTATAATTTAAGAAAATAATGTTATAAAGTTTCACTCTCAGTCTTCAATCTTTCAATCTTTTTTGAGATACTGAAAATACTAAAATTCTGGAGGTATTGAAAATTTTAGTTCCAATATTCGTGCAACAAACACAATACTGAATCACAATCTCCATGTCAGTCTTAGTCTCGCATACCAAACACTACCTAAGAAACATGAGAAACAAATATGTATTTTTGTAAGCATTAATTATTAATTAGTGGTTAATTTTTAATATATCGCTCCATTGATTATTTAAAGTTGAATTGTGATGTGAGTCTCTTTTAGAATTATGGAAGAGCAAATTATGGTTGCCTCTATGAATAAATAATTTATATTTTCACATATATTTTATATTTTTAGTTAATAAATAATCAGTTAATTTTAATATATATTTTGTATTTTTACATATATTTTACACTATATTCAAATATTTGATTGTTACTTTTTTTTTACATGCATGGCATGATTATTTTGCATTATCCCTTTGTTAATTAGAGTATCCTAAGTAGGTTTCCTAGTTTAAACTTTCAAGTCTTTTTTATGACGGATCAATACATGCAATATAACGTTCAACGTAGTAGTAAGCTATCTTAATCACATAGAATCTTTCTTTATAATATGAGTAACTTTTCATAATAGTAAACATTAAAAAATTGATGAAAGTGCTATAAGGGAGTGGTGAGTGGGATCTTACCATAAGCATCGCCACGGCTAAATCCTTTGCTATTTCTTTTTATTTATTATTGAATTAATTAATAAACTTTGTGTTGCTTTCATTTGATGATATTGACATGATCTCTCATTAAGTTGTTATTTGAAACTAACACAATCAAAATAGTTTCACTTAAAACAAAAATATTATTAATTTGTATTTCAAAATCCGTTATTAAAATTTGAAATTAACTATCATATATTTATATATAAATTTATATGTTGTTTAACTCATTTTTAATGTATATTTTATATTTTAAATATATTATTTTTAAACATTATTTTATTATATATCTAACTAAAGGTAGGATTAATTAATTAAAGTGGTACATAGTTTGATTTATTATGTTCAAAGTTACTATGTATATATGCACTAAAAATGAGTTATTTTGTATATATAGACAAATACATATCTTGTATAGAAAACATTTCAGGTGCTCCAGGTATATGATAATCCAATGATATTAACTGTTGATTCAATTATAAAATAATTTTGAAATATATACAAATTAAAATGAACGATTAAGATTACTGGATTACCATAAACTATGGAGCACATGAAATGTTTCCTATTGTATAATTTATTTTTAACATTTGTTTTGTATTTTGATATATATATTCTCTATGAATAAATAATTTATTTTTTATATTTCTTTTTTGTATACACATGGTATAGTTAAATTATACTTAGACTTCTTCATGATTTTAATTGAGAAAAAGAAAAGGTATCTAGCAATGGGGACATGCAAAAAGAACTATTGGGTGAGTAGAAACAAGGTGATGAAGATCCATGCATGTGCACCATGGTTGGAGTTCACAAACACCCATGATGCCCTAAGCAATGGCATGCACTTGCACTTTGTTCTTTAATTTCCAACCCCCTTTGCTAGTGATTGAGACCAACGCCATTGTGCTACACCTTTTTGAAAAAGTTGGCCATAGCCACACAAGTCAAGAGAAGAGGAAAAATAAAATAAAATTATTATACACATATATCTCTATAAAACTTTTTCCTACGGTATCTCCAACTCAACAAGTCGAGAACTAATTCGTCGCAGATTTAAACTTTATTTAAAAATTTTCCACTTATCCATAAATTGTTATGTGCACAAATCGATATTTGAACTCCGACACTTATTTAAGCAGATTAGCGAACTTACAAGTGAACCAAACCCAAATGGATTAGCTTTGTATATATATGGTCCCCCATTTTTGGCTCTCAAGCTATGTGGTCCTAATTTTGCCAAAAGTCATTGGAATTTATACTATGTGTGTTTGTGAGAGGTTGATGCGGTCATGAGAGCTTAAGAAGCCCATAATAATAACACCCTTCCCACATGATGAAAAGGGCCTTATTTGAGTCTCTCCAAATCCATCCTCAAAATTTAATACTAGAGGTGTTACTTTCATATCATGTGGGAAAAGGATGTGATGCATGTTTATTTATAATTTGGAAATTTTCTTCAATAATTATGATAAATCGTACATGATTATCTTAGTTCATGTATTAACATCCCATCAAGATGTTGAACTTTGTGAATAAAAAAAAAATATGACAAGGTTATCTCGAACATTTCAAATTCTTAAAGAATGACTTTTATTAAAAAAAAAAAATTTGTGTTTTGACCAAAGTCACCAAACAAATTGGTCAAGTTTGATTGGTAAGTTTCTAATTGGTTTAGACTAAATTGGTCATATATAATTCATTACCCACTAATTATATTATTGTGTGTATTAGTGTATGCTAGCTTGAGATTTGTGAATGCTTAATAGGGGGATAGAAAATAGAAAATAAATATAAAATGAGAGTTATTGACTAATTATTGTGACAAGGAATCAATTAATGTAATGGAAAAAAAATTATGTGACCAATGAATTTTGGGTAATATTATTGAACTTCATTAAAAGAAGATAAAACTAAATATCAAATATCTATGTAAAGAATTTGAAGAACATAAATAAATAATAAATAATAATACTAAAGGCATGATCCTAAGAGTTGAATAATTAGCATTGTAAAACATGTCATGTGTGATATATAACATATAACCCTAAACATCAATTAATAATTAAAAAAATGAAAATAGTGTATTTTAAGAATGTTAACCAATTAAGGATGAACAAGAATATCCAATTTGAAAAGATGGGGTATTGCAAGGATTATATATACATATATAAATTAAATTAAAATTAAAATTAAAATCCTTCAAATTGAAGTAACCTATCATTCACAATTATTTATAGAAGTAGACCAAACCCTTTTAAAAGCTCATTTGTCAATTTTAACCTATATGGAATATAACCAACCCTATAATTCATTCATTCATTCACTCAATGTTTTTGCATCAAAGGGTCATCTTTAAAGCCTGGCCATTGTGTGAGGTGTGAACAATTATATTATTATTATATTATTCTTTCTCTTCATTCTCTTCTCTCTTTGCTACATATGCATGTGGTCCTTAGAATTATTAAAGTGAAACTACATCTCTTTTTGGTTTAATTTCCTTCTCAACTTAGATATATTCATAATAATTTCATATATTCCCTATTTAATATATTTTTACTAAACTTGGTTTGATACTGAAAAGTAAATTACCAAAAATACCTTTTAAAGATTTAATTTCCAATAGAAAATATTTTTGAAAAATAAAAGTGAAAAATATCTTCGAGAGTATTTTCGTGTTCAGATTTTTCAATAGTTTTTTTTGTTAATGACTAAATCTTTAAGAATTACATTTTGTGGTTTACTTTTTATTAAAATATATAAATAAAAGCAAGTGAAAAAAATCCCTTTTAATGATATGTTGTGTTTTATTAAAAGTTGTTTAATAATCTAGCATTTAATTAAGAAGAGCAAAACACAGTTCATATATTCACATATAGGGTAAACCACCAAATTTCAAAAGATTAAATTTATTGTGCTCGAAATTGGTAGTTGAGGCGATCTCCCGTGTAGTTGGGTTGGCTAGGAGCTTGGTCTCCTATACTATGTATCCGATTTCGAAACACGCATCGTAAAATTTGGTAGTGGTCGAGTAATGAATGTGTAGTGTATATGTGTTCGTAATGTAATGTAATGCTTAAGATTGAGGATATTCTACGATCCAATTGTAAAAAGAAAAAAAGAATTGGTAGTTGAGGGCATGAGGTATAAAATTCACTACTCCATATTTTTGTTTAAAAATGTTTTTTGAGGTCCATAGCAGTGACAAGCGTGGAACCACCAGAATCATTCAGCTTCTGACTTCTGGGCCTGATTTTGGGCCTGATGGTCCAGGTTTTTTTGTCTTATTTGTGATAGTTTTTTTACCTTATGATAATGAATATGAAATTACTGAATTAGGTTCCTGCCTAGTCGTTAGTTTATTAGTCCACTCAAATCAGAGGTTTAGGACTGAGAGATACTGTATAAAATTAAAAAAAATATCCGTGTCCAAATTCATTCAGATGATCAGATCGGTCGGATTGAATTTTCAGATCCCAGGTAGTATTTTTTTTTATATATAAGAAATAGATAATGCAGAAAAGAAAGGGATCAAACCCATAAAAAGAAAGTCGGAAGGGATAAAAAAGATATGAGTGTTTTGAAAATAGAAGGAATGAGTAAGTATAAACAGATGATATTTTCAAGCAACTTTTCTTTGAAGAATTTGTATTTTCATTCTATAATTAGAGGATGTGCACCTTGTCATGTTTAAAATAAAAATAATAATGATAAAATATATTTTTTATCTTTGATGTTTAAATTTTTTTTTAAAAATATCCCTAAATTTTAATTTGATTGAATTGTGTTCCTAAAATTTTTATTTGTATCAACTTTATCCTTATTACTAATTTTTTTATCATTAATTTTTATTTTTCCTATTTTACCCTTCCTCTGTCCATCATTGTCCCTCTTCTATCTCTCTCCATTCCACTGCACCAACATGTCATCGTCATGGTAATGGCTTCCACAACAAGCCCATCAAATACATTTCAAATACATCCAATCAACCAAAATCACAAGCCTACTATTATTAAAGTGTGATTGTGTGAATCCCGCCTTGGCATACATCAATCTAATAGCTAACGATAAATACTTAAATGGAATTTCGATCCGCGACGAATTAGTTGCCGGACTAAGGTATACCGTGGGAAACCGAAAAAAAAGTGTGATTGCGTGAAGAGTTTTATAAACCATGTTAGAAGGTCCATCACTAGGTCTACATTAATTTGGGGTAACAAATACAAAAGTAAATGGAACAAATTATTTTTTTTTTTAAAAAAAAGGGTACATAGAATATAGTAGTAGTAGGCAATTTCTTCAAGGCAAGGATCAAAATGCACCAAATTAAGAAGCCAAACAACTGCTACAATTAAGCCAAGTAAGAACAAAATGACTGACATGTATAAAAGAAGCTGAATTTGGATACTTGTTTGTTCCTACCTAACACAAACAGCATCAGAAAATGAGATATTACATCACCAAAAAAGGATTAAAAAAAAAGAAGATTCCATGGGTGGAATGGAACAAGGCTTTTCTTTTTTACAAAGGCAATTCTAAGGGGATGATGATCACAACAAACAGCAAATGAAGTCATTCGATCATTTGAGGCAATTCTTTCTTGCTGCTCAAAAAAAGTGGATACCATGTTACTAGGAACATGTTTTGGACTGTACATACTCTCAAGGGCCTAAAGGAAACACCACCATTGTCTGGACAATACTTAATCCAGTGAGGAACTGGAATCGAGGCCGAGGGATTCATCCTCACTAAAGCTAAATGGCATCGGCATCTCTGCGGTGGATCTACAATACAAGCATTTCGTAATGCTGTTAGACGACGGAATACATATGATGAACCAATCGCGCGAGGCAAACAAGCAATATCAAATCATTCATCTAAAACTATAAGATCTTGCATGGATATAAGATAACAAAAAATCAAAAGAGCTACATAAGGATATGCTTGTATATATATACCCACCTCGGATTTTTCCTTTGTTCTATCTCAGCAATAGGTGCTTGTTTTGGATTGAATTGTTTATGCAGATCAACTTTTGCTCGTTTTGCACCCTATAACATAGCAATGAAAAACGTTAAACACACGCACGTGTGTGAATAGATTAAGTTTACCCGTCTTAGACTCACCGTGATTTCATTTGGATGCATCCTTGCTCCATAAGAATCGTGATATTGCTTTTTCACCTTCCTCTCAACCTGATGCAACTCTTCCTGCACAAGTGCAACCGAATATTTAACATTTTGAGCATTTGTAAGCAGAATAAATCGATCATCACACATCAATAAAATATAGAAAGTACAAATATATTAACAAATTTTTACCACCCTCATAGGTAGCCCCCTATCTTCAGCATCCACGGGCATTCGAGGATGACGGATTGAATTTGCGGGCTTAGGTTTAACAAGTTCACTTCTTTTCACATTTTTCGGATTGATGCTATCATAGCCTTGCATCAAGTCTGTCTGCTTAACCATGAGGTTCTCTTCATAGTGATCACTATGGTTGGAAGCAGAATCGGATCTCATCCCCTCGATACCATGCTTTGCAAGGATACTAGAAACTTTAGTGCTATTATAAGCAGATGCTTCTCCATTAGAGTCATCATACAAATCCGAGGAGTTCCGGCCAGGAAGATGGTTGGCGTAACCATAAACCGGTTGTCTCTGTTTAACACTCTGGCGGGCTTTCTTATCCTGCTTATCCGGGAAATCAGAGTCATGCAAGGATCCAAATTCAACCCCTTCCATATGTGAATCTTTGGAACTAAATTTAGCATACGAATCATATTTCTGCAATACACGAGTAACGGAGTGAGAAGGCAGGGAATAGGGATATTCATATCACAAGATTGCAGTTATTACAAACTGAATATAATTTAGTTTCCAGCATCAGTGAAAATATTTAACCATAGAAGTGAACAAGCTCGAGTACCTCATTACTAATATTACTTAATTATGCCCTTTCAAAGTTCACCTTGATGTCAAGATGACTTGAAACAATGACATATATATGATCATGGAAATCATCACCTCACTACATTTAGTTTCCGTTCCCACCAAAACCAGATACAAACATTAACCCTTTCATACTATACATAAAATTCCGACACACATATGCACTTCAAAATGATAAGTTCTCCAATGCCAATGCGATCTTAGGTTTGCCATTGGCAACTAAGAAGAGTTTATAGCGCTATCAAAGGTCAGTTAAGAGTATGGAAAGCTATTGAGTCAGAGAAAAAATAGTAAGAAGTCCTACAGGTTTCGAGAATTAACAGTTTTAATTGTTTCTGTTTCCATCATTAATTTGCAACACTAAAATCAGGTTGTAGCCCAATCCTTTTTTTTTTCTTTCAACCATACATTATAAGACTTAGTTCAACTAGTAAGCTCATTAAAACAAAAGAAGAGTGCATTATAAATTTCGACTTTGTTACTTACTGTGCTAACATTGGATTGCCTTTTTCCAGTGGAGATTTCTGGTGAAGTAAGAAGTGCAGGATTTGCAATAGTATATGGTTCTGCCATGGAATTCGTTAGCTTAAATTTGATAATTTAAGAATCTCAATCTATACTTAAAGTGACTAAATAAACTTAGGAATAAGACAGTTAAAGTGTTAAAGTAAAGGTAAAATGAACTTCTCGCATCTCAGCTCCAATGACACACGACCAATAAAACTAAAAACAACAAAAAGCAGCACACCGAATGGAAATTAAGGTGCTGCGAACCTTAAAAATGAATGAGTGACCGTGTGTGTTGCAGTTAATATTTATTTCAAGAGGGAATCCATTTAAGTTCACCATAGCATATGACAACAATGCAGTTAAGTTAGAAACATTTAGTCCCGTACTTGCCCCCTATTATGCCAAGTCCTATCCTAAAGTTTTCACTGCCTATGACAAAAATTAATGTAGAATGCAGCTTTCTAAATTGAGGCCCATGCAACAGATTCCTTTAAGCGTAAAAAGAACTAGTTTTGTTCAAGATAATTGAATGCGAAGTTGAAAAATGGAACAGAATATATCAAAACTTACCGTGAACTGGATCTGCAGTTTGGCCTTCAAATGCCCCTGGGGGAGGTTGATCAAATTCTATACCAAGGAGTGGACCATCTTCATGATAATGCCTTCCTAACTGCTTCTTTACGGCGGTTATAGCAGCATGCTCAATCTCGCCCTTGACTTTCAAATATCCCGATGGTTTATATCCGATGTTTCCACCCTTGGGATTAAGGGGTGGAAGAGCTCCATTGTGAGTTGGATACCTTGAAGGATCCATATCGTATGGATCCTGGCCTTGAGGAAACATGCGATCTTGCAAAAATGAGCCACTATCAGATGATGTATCATCCATTTCGCTTGCGTTTTCTGTATACTGGTTCCTATGTCCATAGTTCATATCCGGAACTGACAAATCACGATTGTATACGCCATGACTTTCTACCTCTTTCGGATCCAGATAACGGTAATCACCATGTTTACTGCTTCCGCATGAATCTTGCCGTCCACTGCCACGGTCCTGGATGACACCACTTGAACGATCTTGTCGTCCATTACCAACTGCTTCATCTTTCAACAACCGTTTGTCTTTTAACCTTCTGTGGCAAAACCATCCGGAAATTTGCTTCTCTGTCAACCCTAACTCCTCAGCAAGCTCTTGTTTCATTTCCTCAGTGGGATATTTGTGCTCTGAAAACAAAGGTAAAAAGCAATCCCTCAAAATTTATTTATTAAAGTAATCAATAGAAAGATGCATTAACATTCACAAGACAATTAAAAATAGTGATTTAAAAGAACTCGTACCGTTATAAAATTTCTCCAAGGCCATAACCTGAGAAGGTGTTTTCAGCCTTCTTTTATTTTTCTTCTCTGTAGAGGCTTTATTTTCATCCGATTGCAACTCTCCTGATTCTAAACACCAACATAAAAGAAAGAAGTTCAATATATGCAATGGATGGCAAAAAATTACAGTACTCGAATTGATCCACTGGTGTTATGAAATCATATATATGATTATGACAACAAAAAATGAAATGGATACACAAGCAAATTTATGCATTGAAATCCAAGATGAGAAGAAACTAACATCCAAATCCACTAGATACCACCATGGATATAATTTCTCACATAGATAGAAGTTTGAACTACAATTTCGCACATCGGAAAACCAATTACAAGAGCCTATTTTCTTGCTCCTAATCACCTAATCTACTCCCTATTTCTTCAATGGTTTCTAACATCAACTCAGCTGCAAAAGTAAAGGGGGCTAGTTTTCTAATCTCAGAGACGCTTTCACAAAGAACCAAGGGTTTGTGCTAATCAACATCCCAGTGCAAATGGAAGAAGAAAACCAACAATGACAACCAACATACAAGGTAGATCCAGGCTTGTACACAAGTCTATAGCCATTGAGAAAAACAAACAAAAACAGATAACAAATTAAGGGCTTAAGAAAAATGTGAAACATTAAAACCAAAGAAAAAAAGAAAGAAAAAACCTAAGACATGGAAACTGCAGTTCTTGTATATCGATCAAAATTAATCAAACCCCATTTATACCCTTAAGTTTGACTCAGTTTCCAAGAACCCAAAGACCCCATTTTTAACTCATTTATAACCTACCCACTAATGCAATTCAAATCCTAAGCTACCAATCATGCCAATTTCATTCAATGCATGAAAGAAACACAAGATTGAAGTAATTCAACATGAAAATTGAACCAAGAAATTCCCAAATCTGTGATTAGAACAACAAAAGCTCGAGATCAGAAGACAATACCTTCCATGGCTGTGTGAGGAGGAATTGGGGTTGAATCCAGCTTCTGAGTTCAAGTTTCGGTACCCAAAGGTGCAAAGATTTTTCCCCTTTTTCTTTCTTTCGTTTTCTCAGTGGCTTCTGAGAAAAGCGAGACCCTTTTTCACGCCAAAAACTAAAAGGGTATGCGAAAAACGTTAACTTGCTTCTTCTTATTATTATTCTATGCGTTTTCAATTTGACCCCTTAATTACGCTTAGGAACAGAGAGAGAGAGAGAGAGAGAGAAGGAAGAAGAAGAAGCTTATGGTGAAGGTGGAGAGACAAATTGGAAAACCATCAATGAACAAAAAAAAAAAAGAAGAAAAAGAAAACAACATCAAGAATTGTTGTTGTTCTTTCTATGTTTTTGTTTTTTGTTTTTGCTTGTTGCAATCAACTTTCAATTTCAAAATAAAAATAAAAATAAAATTAATTAAGAGAATAATAATGGGATAAATAAATTAAATAAACTTTTATAATAATAAGGATTGTTTCTGTTTCTGGATTTTGTTTGATTGAAAAGTTAAACTCGAACTATTTTTCTTTCTTTTTTTTTTCAGTTTTTTGTATTATTTTTTATTTTCCAGATTTGATGAATATGAAGGAGATTGAAGAGGTGGAAGGAAAGATATTAGTTATTACATTAATTAATTATTATTTTTCTGTCAAATTATAAAAGCAATTAAATGGGCATAATCTGCTTTTCATTTAAATATATTTATTCCTTTCTGGTTTTCAGATTTGATTAGTTTTATTTTCTCTTCCGAAGTCCAAACCTTTGAATTCTAGTGGAGTTTATACTGACAATAGCATGTAAAAACAAAAAAAAAAACAATTAAATGCATAGAATAGTCAACTATTTAACTTTAAGAACAAAATGAAATGGTTTTAAAATATTTATGGACCAAAATAAAATTAAAACTTTGGTTAAATATTAGAGAATAATTAATATATTTTTTCATAAAATTAATTATAATTTACTTTCATGTAAAAAAATATTTTATGCGAGTAAATAAGTTAGAAAAAATTTTAAATATATCGATACATAGGTATATCGATATGAAATTCTTCCAATAAATTATTATATACATCATAATTTATACAGTCCGTCTTTGCATTCCTGTTATAAAAAAAAAAAACATGTTACCACTGTGAAGAAATGGTGGAAGACGAAGATGATGTCAATGCTAATGTCCTCGTATATTTTTCATTACTTTCATCACTGTCGTCGACGGAATTTAGTTAACATATTGGTTATATAAATTAATTTTAAGTTGTTTTATTATTATATTTAATTTTAGAGTGCATCCCATTTTTAAAAGCATCATAGTATCATCATACACATAATATTTGAGTTTGGTGCATTTCTTTTTTATTGAAGCTAAATGTCTTTCGAAAACAGAAAATGTTCTTAGTAAAAAAATTGTGCATTTCATGAAAAAAGTTTCCCTTAATTTTCGCATTGAAAATCTTTTTACTAAACTTTTCTCATACATGTATTATGAAGATGTAGGATGATGTTATTCATATAATGAACATTAACACATATTTTATGTATTTTAGAATCTACATAGCATACATTTTAGATATGATGATGCTTTTTTTACATAAACGAACGAGTTGTATATAAAATTAAAATCGTGAAAGCAATTCAAATAATAAGCTACTTGGGACACATAGTTTCGTTAAAGAAATTATTTTAAGACGACAACGATAAATTTAAACGAAACGACACATTAACTATTCAATTAAAAGCAACGACAAATTGTTTATACATTAAAAATTAGGGCCTATTCTTACATCATCGAATCCCAACCAGCATACCTTGTCACTCGACCACAAATATTGATGAGCTTAATTTATCGCGGATCGAAGCTCTATTTAAGCATTAATTCGGTGCGGACTAGTAAAATAAAGAGACTTTGTTTTGTTAAATTCGGTTAGGGGTGGAAATGGGTGGGGTATGGTAGGATTTAGACTCAACTCTAACCTTATCCGCAGGTTGATTTTTTCACTAACATTCAACCATATCCTATCCATAGATTTAAAACATGCCAACCCTTACTCTACCTGCACACAACCCGCGGGTGTCGAACCCTACCACGGGTTTTAAAATATATAATATTTATAAATTACTAAATAAAATTGACTTTTGTTTTCAATTGAATATTTTAACTTAGTTGTTGAAAATTTTTATATTATTAAAAAATTATTAATTTGACACTCACTTTTAACATATATATTATATAATATAATATATATATACATATAGTGCGGGTTGGTCGGATAGGGTAGAGCCTCAACCTGATCCTATCTGATCCGCAGGTCCACCCGCTCTGCGTCCAATCCTGCCCGTTGTGAATCGGATTGACAACCCTACCAAACCTAGTTGGATCAGATTTTTTATTATTATTATTATTATTATTATTATTATTATTATTATTATTATTATTTCTTACGGTATTTTACAATCTGATCGGTCATTGACTAATTTGTCACTAATATGAGTTCAATTTAAGAGTCTGTCGTTGGTCAATTGATTCCAGCATGCACAAAGACATGATTCGAACTCACAACTAACTGTTGGTTATTCATTGTTTTTTTTTTGGTTGGCGTTGGTTATTCACTTTTTTTTATGGTTATCCTTGGTTTTTTTTTGGACTAAGGTTATCCTTGGTTATTCACTTTATTAATTAATTTACTAATGATTTAACGGATCCAAAAATTTTTATATACTAATGGTCTTAAGGCCTAAGAAAAACTTCTGAACTAACGTTTTTGTATTTATTTTATACGATTGTAAAAAGAATAAAAGATTGTCTTCTGTCCAAAACAAGTCGTCTCATATGGTATTTTGTCTATATTTAAATAGAAATGGCGGATTATTGTTAAAAAAAAAATAAGTAATGGATTGGACTATGTAAAAAATTTTAAACCCAACCCAACAAAGCCCAATTATTCTAATACCAAAAAAAGCCCAATTATTCTTCCAACAACATCATTTACATTTTACATTTTAGAACCAAAAAAAAAAGAATCCCAACTTTCTCTTTCGTCACTCTCTCCAATGTTGACACTCTCACGCCACCGGTGCCACCACCGCCACCTCCTCCGTCGTCTCCGCCACCTTCTCCCACCCTCCTTCTCCACCGACGCGCTGTCGCCACCACACCCTCCTCTCTCAGAACCCTTCTTGGTTGAGAAGGTTCTCCTCAGCTTAAAGCACAACAAGCTCAACTCCCTCCACAACCACCTCAACAACAACCTTAACCGCTCCGACCCATTTCCCCTCATCGCCGATGTTCTCCGCCGGTGCCATCAAAATCCCACCTTGGCCATCAGATTCCTTCATGCCCTTTCCTTAGCTTCTCCGAACCTCAAACACTCCACGCGCTCACTGGGCACGATGGTGCACGCGCTTGTCCGTCTTCGGAAGGTTCCGGAAGCTCAGGCCCTGCTCCTCCGTATGATCAGGAGAGGCGGCGTCACGCGCCGCGAGATCATCGATTCGTTGATCATTGGTGACTCTGCTTCTTCCAATGCCAATGTGAGTGTTTTTGACTTGTTGATAAGGACTTATGTTCAATCTAGGAAGCTTAGAGAAGGTTCTGAGGCTTTTGAATTGTTGAGGGGTAGAGGGTTTAGGGTTTCCATCAATGCATGCAATGCTCTTCTTGGTGGGCTTGTTAGAATTGGTTGGGTTGATTTGGCATTCAATGTGTATGATAGTGTTGTGAACAGTGGTGTGCATGTTAATGTTTATACTCTTAATATCATGGTTAATGCTTTGTGTAAAGATGGTAGATTGATACATGTTAAGGATTTTTTGGATGGTATGGAGAAAAAGGGTGTTTTCGCCGATGGAGTGACTTATAATACCTTAATCAATGCTTATTGTCGCGAGGGGCACTTGTCGAAGGCTTTCGAGTTGATGGATTCAATGGAAGCCAAGGGGTTAAGGCCGGGGGTTTTTACTTACAATGCTATTATCAATGGATTGTGCAAGAACGGTGAGTATGAGAGGGCGAGAGGAGTTTTGGATGAGATGTTGGCGAACGGATTGAGCCCTGATGCCACGACTTTTAACCCCTTGCTGGTGGAGAGTTGTCGGAAGGATAATGTTGTGGAGGCTGAAAAGGTTTTTAACGAAATGTTGCATCGTGGAGTCGTTCCTGACTTGATTAGCTTCAGCTCAATTATAGGTGTGTTCTCTAGGAATGGGAATCTTGATCGTGCGTTGGCATATTTTAATAGCATGAAGGGTTCTGGTTCGGTTCCTGATACCGTGATTTATACCATTCTTATAGATGGATATTGTAGAAATGGAAACATGCTTGAGGCTTTAAGAATGCGGAATGAAATGGTGGAGCAGGGATGCGTCATGGACGTGGTTACGTATAATACACTATTGAATGGATTGTGCAAGGGGAAAATGCTTCCTGATGCTGATGATCTGTTTAAGGAGATGGTGGAAAGAGGAGTTTTTCCTGATTTCTACACTCTTACGACTCTCATCCATGGATATTGTAAGGATGGGAATATGAATAAAGCACTCAGTTTGTTCGAGACAATGACCCAGAGAAATCTTAAGGCTGATGTTGTAACATATAATACATTGATTGATGGATTCTGTAAAATTGGTGAAATGGATAAAGCGAAGGAATTGTGGTCGGATATGTTAAGCAGGAAATTGGTGCCGAATCACATATCTTTTAGCATCTTAATAAACGGATTCTGCAGTTTAGGTCTTATGCCCGAAGCATTTCATATGTGGGACGAAATGGTCGAGAAAGGTATTAAACCCTCCTTGGTTACTTGCAACACCATTGTAAAGGGCTATTTGAGCGCTGGTGATGTGTCGAAGGCTGATGAATTCTTGAGCAGGATGATTTCCAAAGGAGTTTCTCCCGACGGCATTACATACAATACTCTTATAAATGGTTTTGTAAAGGAAGAGAATCTCGGCCAAGCTTTTATGTTGATCAATGACATGGTTCAAAGAGGGCTACTGCCCGATGTTATCACTTACAACGCGATTCTATTCGGGTATTGTAGGCAAGGCAGAATGAAAGAGGCGGAAAAGGTATTATTTATGATGATTGACAAAGGAATCGATCCTGATAAATCCACGTACACAGCATTGATCAATGGCCACGTTTCTCAAGACAATCTGAAAGAGGCATTCCGTTTTCACGATGAAATGCTGCAGAGGGGGTTTGTCCCCGAAGACAATGCCTAAGGGATTTTATTGTTGGGGTGATGTAGCTGTTGGAACTTGGAACATTACAACACTTTGCACCGAATTCCCGGTATAAAAGGTTGAACTTTCTATTCTCAAGTGTTGTTATCTTAATGTTCCTCCCTTGAACTATTTATTGAGATGCAGAGCGATAGTGTGTTAATGTGCCTCCTTGTCCAGGTTTTGCATATACCTCGGTGCGTGCTTGGCGTGCTGTAATGTATAAGGCTCCGCCTTGTGGCCTCGGTGGTAACAAAGAAAAGAAAGGAAGATGTTTTCTTCGTGCTCAAAAATATGATTTAATCTCTCAGTACCTAGTTTACTGGGTATGATTTATACATTTTCTCTGTTTTTATTAAATTCAACAATGACATTCAATGTCATTCTTTTAAAACATGCTCCTAAGTTCATGTGAAGTTAAATGTAGACATTCTCAAATGTGTACTAATGGAGGTTTATGTTGCAGTGAAATCCAGAAATGATTGTTGAATTCGGCCCTCTTACCGACAATTCAACTAGCCATACTTGAGAAACTGTGAGACCTTTTTTCTGGTACGACTTTTTTCCGTCTCCGGAATTCAAACTCGAAATCGCTTTGAAAAAAGAAATGAATTTTCTTACTAGTAGACCAAAGTTGGTGGTAGTTACATACACACAAACATCCTCTTGAGTTTATTGTTTTAGTCATGGATTCTTTTTTTTATCTTCATTGTTAGTATATATGAAGCATGAAACTGTAAAATGTAAACAGTTCTGATTTGATATTCAATCACAGAGAGTTTGTAACAATGATGATAATTAGTTCTTTAATTTGCAGTTGTATTTACTTTGTAGCATGAATCAATTGATCAAATCAAATCTTAACATATGTAATGCAATGACCAATTCATGCATGTTTTGATCAAATCATGTTTTTGCTTCTTAACTTTTCAAATTTGATTTCCTTTGCAAAGCCTCCATATGACTAAGCCTAGTTTATTTATAATCTCAACCACACAATAGATTAGAAGATTTTATGCATTTGAATTGTTCTGTTAAGTGAATATAGAGACTTAGATCATAAGTTTATGCTTATGCATGAATCATTATCCAAATCACATGTCACATACCACTCATAGCTTATTGTTATTATTATTAGGTTAAATTACTCTTTTCATCCTATAATTTTATCGAATTTTTAATTTGATCCCTGTACCTTTTCCCCTCTTAATTAGATCCTTGCACCATATCAAATTTTGTAATTAAGTCTCTAACGTGACAAAAACATTAGATATAACTGATATTCCATTATATGATGGTATATTCGTTTTATGTAACATAATGTTTCGTTATATTTAATATTTTTATTACGGTTAGAGATTTAATTACAAAATCGAACATGATGCAGGGACCTGACTGAAAGAAAAATAGTATAAAGACCAACGGAGTAATTAAACGTAAAACTAATATCGTTGTTGTTGGTAATAATAAAGTAAACCCAATATATATGTGGCTGAAGTCAAAATTTACCTAAACGACATCATCATTGGTAATTTGTCTAAACAAGACACAATTTTGTTCTTAATTGACTTGAACATCATACACCAATTAACCAATGCAAAGAACAAAGAAAAACAATGAATCCAGGCCTAATCTAATTAAGAATTAATGTTAATCAACCCCTCCAAATTGCTTCTTGTTTAGACAAATTCAAATTTGCCTAAGCAAAGAAATAATCATGATCAATGGAGTATAATACTATAATTCATGTCCACAAAATATGACACTTTATATATATATATATATATATATATATATATATATATTACTTATGAATAATTAATGTTAAAAAGCAACCAAAACTGCGGCTGGAAGAGTGGGTCTAAAACCAATGATGAAATTGATAATGATGGTGATGATGTTCATAATCTGATGTGGATTAAGATTTATCAATAAATAACTTTCTAATTTTACATTGTCATTGCTGATATCTGAATCTTATTATATATATATATATATATAGATCATAGTGAATATGGATAAGAATGTATAATCATCATTTATTAACTAATAATAAATTTATAAATATATAATATAATATCTAATCCCTAACCCCTATCTTTGACTGATTAATTTATCTGTTCTTTTCAAGTACATATATGATCTCATCACTCTCTAATTTTTATCTAAATTTTGGTGAACTACATAGAAATTATCTCTCTGATCTATGAATTTTATCTTTTATATTATTAGTAAAAATAAATAAATACCTATTTGTACCTACAATTATTGTGGTCTGGACAATGACTTGTTTTGAATTTTATTACACATTTAATTTAATTATGATTTGACTAAGACATTTTAGTAAATGTAGCTGTTGGATCCGAAACTTCAAAGTTGCAATGCAACCGCTACATAATTTGATAAACAGAACAAGATGAATATTCACTATTATTCTATATACAACTATACAAGTATATGTCACAAGAATGCAACATTCTAGAACCTTGAAATATAATAATATAGTTAAACAATTAAATTAATCTTGGCACAATAAAACAAGTAGTTAGAATTTCGATTTAACTATTAAAATATTTTAATATCACGATTTTGAATAAATTAATTGATTTTAAAAATCTTTTATTAAGTTTAACAGTTTAAATATTATTAAGATTTTATATTTTATTTGTTTTTATAGTTTTACATAAAATTTTGATTTTTTTTAATCTTATTTTAAAAAGAATGATACTCTATTTCTTCACTTTTTCTTCTTCCTTCTATTTGACTAATAATAATTTTTATTATCTCTTCTAGCCAGGTCCTTTAGTTTAAAATTGGAAAAGTAAGTTCCTTACTTACCCATTTGATGTTGATTGTTTAGGGAAATAAAAAATAAAAAATAAAAAGGTAAATTAAGCTTGAAATGGGTAGCATGGCAGTTTGATTTATTAGATAATTAATCTGTGTAGGGGCATTCACATACACACAAGTAATTTTTTAAAAAAAAATAATATTTGAATAAAAAACTTAGGTATAAACTAAAAATTTTATTTAATATTTTTAATTCACGCATATTACCATTTATTTTATCATGATTCAATATATTCAAATGCATGATCCTCATGGGTATAGTTTTTTAATTGTCTTACCAATATTAAGGCATTATATATTCCAAAAAAAAAGTCTCATTATAGTTGAAAAGGGTTTAGACTTTAATTTAATCTCTTTTCTAATTTAATTGCCTTAGTTTCCTTAATTTCCAGTTAAACGAGTGAAGCTAGGAAAATTCAAAGTACAACAATAAAACAAGGCAAAAGAAAAGAAGCAATTTTCTAGGTTGACATATTATACTAATCTAATAAAGTATTTAATGAAATAATTTATCATTATTTTCTTCTATTATTTTTTCTAGGTGATAATGACCTCCTTTTAGGAGATGTTAATAGTATATTAATAAATGTATTATTATTACTTAAATTTCAATAAAGATGAAATATATAACTTTAGTCAATTTACCCCAAGAATATTCAATGGTAGCTAGTGGTTTTTATATAATATTGGTTAACTAAGACAAGCAAATTAGGACAAATATGGGTAGAATTTTATCCTTATATAGAGAGTGCTATGACTTAGTTCTAACAAAGTAAGTTGAAATTATTATTAGTAGGTTCCAAAATAAATATGGTTACTAAAACAAAATAATAATAATAATAATAATAAATTAAAATTATTAAGTTGACCTCGTTTGTAACCCTTGTGAAATTGTAGTGACTCGCTCAACTGTCTCTGTTTGCTTTTGTTTGGAAATTTATTGCCTTTGTCATGAGGTTTTAGTTTTAGTGTTACCAATAATTTTATAATAAAACGGTAAATTAGTCTCTAACTTTTTGTCGTAAAAATAATTAAATTCTTCGGTAAATTTAACTATAAATGAGTTTCTAATTTTTATAATAAATTGAAAAGAAATTTATGTGTTCTTAGATTTACAAAAGTTAGAATTTTTTATGATTAAATTTGTTGAAAGATTTAATTGCCTTTTGAGATTAAAAAAAATTAGAAATCTTTTTTTCTTTTCTAATTTAAAAGCATGAATATATTCACCATAAAAACCAACTTAGTTGGTCTAGTGGTTAGCTCACTAGTTCGCTTAAGTAAGTGTTGGGGTTTGAAACCCGCCTTGTGCATACAGCAACTCATTGGCCAGCGGCAAACCATTAAATCGAGCTCAGATCCGCGGAGGATTAATCCTCGACCTATCGGGTTGGGATACCTTGAGAAACCAAAAAAAAATATTCAACATAAATAAATAAGGAGTTTTATTTAATTTAAAGTTATGTTCAATGATTCCATCCTTCTTAGCTTAATAAATTAGCACACATCATACGTAGAAATTGCACAAAGAGATAGATTTTCAACTGTTCTTAAATATTAATTCATAGGATGAAAATTCAAATGTTGTTGATCCAATTCAAACTTTGCTTATTGGAAATTAATGAACTTTCTCATGTGGCAAGATGGGAATATAATTAATTCTTGCTTTCATTATTTCCCTTTTTATTTTTATCAACCATTGAAAAGATGATTATTGAATCCGTTGCAACTTCAAAAATAATAATGTTTAATTTATATGTACTAATAGTACAAATAAATTTTACACGGATATTCAATTGTATATTACTACATTAACAAAATAATACTAAAAAATTAAATTCAAAATAACATTGGGAAATTAATATAAAATTGAAACATATAATAATTAAGTTTGTGACAGTCTTACATTGTCGAAAGACAATTTAATAAGACATTTCTCACCTTGTAATAATGGGATATATATAACTTAATATATCATAGTCTATTAATTCTACTTTTTTTTCTCCAAGTGTTAGCATATATATTTTCAAAATAATGTTTCAACTACAAGAAATTAAAGCTAAGCAAAATCAATAATTCACGCCAAAGCCCAGCTAAATTGACACTTTGAAGCCTTTAATTAAATTCTTTTAGGGTTTATTATATATGATTTATATTTTAGAGGGGCTCAAGTTTTTTTTAGGACACATATGACGAGTAATATTTTGTCATGATATTATTTATTTCAAAATCTTATACGGATAGGAGGACGTATATGAATTATTATATTATTTCAAAAACACTTTCTCATGCACGCAATATCTCTTTTTTTTTTTAGGTTGGCATGAATTTATTTTTTTAATTGTTCATAATGAAAGGAAAATCTTAAAGAAGGAGGAAGCGAAAGTACTAAGTATATCACAGCTAGAAATTAAACGTTGTTAATTAATTACATATAACGAGAAGGAAAAGTAAAGTCAATATATATTAAATACCGAAATGAAACTTCTATTCTATTTATATAATTTAATATTTATCGTTGTATTATTGTATATATATAAAGATTAAAAATATATATATAGGAAGTTAGGAACTGATTGAGTTTCTCAGAAATTGATGATGAAGAATTATAAAATTCCTAAGTTAGACTATGATTATATTAACTATTAGAATAAATTTATGTGTACCATTGTATATTTGTATACATTTGTACACATTATTTAACAACACAGAAAAATATAAATATTAGTATGAAAATTTATATTTTTCTATATGTACATGTGTGTATAATGATACATTTAGTATTACCGTAATTATTATTATTAGCATATTTTTATTTTCTTAATAAGCATAATCACATTGTACCAATAAAAGTGTAGACACAAAAAAAAAAAACCAGAAATAAAAGAAACTGGTTACTGGTTAATTAGGAACAGTTTTTTATATGACACTAGTGGAATATTATTCATTGCCATACACGTTTCTCGTATTTAAATAAAAATAATAAATTTATGTAATCATGTGCCGAAATCATGATAAAAAAAATTAAATTAAATAAAAAGTACCTTTACAAATTATTTTTGTATTGCAAAAGGAATTGCATTGCAACAATTATTGGTCCTCAGTCATCACCTTTTATGATAAAATATTAACGCTTTCAACTGCCACTATTTATTTTCTGTCACATGCTCAAAAACTTGAAGAAATTAATTATTAGAGTTAGATCTATGGCTATATATTCTGAAGAAAGTGGAAGTCTTATTCGGCACGTGTATAATTATATAGAAATTAATAAACTTGTATTGGCCTTTCATTTTATGTATCATTTTTATAAACATTTTTTCCCATTTTGCAATTATTGATTATAATTATTATTGGCAACAAAATGAAAATGTATAACATGTGTTTTGGGTTTATTTTATCCTTTTTTTTTTGTCTCAATTGGATTAGAGAAATATTAAGGGTTAGGTATAATGTGAAATTGATTAAAATGATAAGTAGTTTAATTATTAATAATGAAAACTTTAAATTATGATCTTCTATTAAAAAACAGATAAAATTTTCACCAAATTTAATTATAAATAAATTAAATTTTATTTTTGTAAGCAGAGGACATATAAGTCATTCTAATAATAGCGATGTTTTAATTTCAATAAAAAAAATTATTCATCTTCATTTACAAGAAATAAAGACTTAATCGTAATTAAATTTATTAAATACTTTAATTATATTATTTTTGCCATAAAGTTAAAGGAATAGACGCATCTTCCTTTTCTCTTTCATATTTTTTTGCCCTTATTTCTATTTTTAGAAAAATGTATATGTTCTTTTTATCATGAGCAAGAAGTGATCTATCATCTTCTTTTTGGTTTATTATTTTTCTTTGCTTTCTATATCTAAACATCTCTATGTTGTTGTTTTTTTTTTTTTTTTTTTTAATTTCTAGTTCCAACTTAGCCACTGAAGAAAGGGTTATTGAAAACTGTTCACATACATATATATGTCTAAGAAATTAAAAAATTAAGAATGTTTGGTTTGTATTTTCATTTTTTATTTTTATTTTATAAATTTTATTAAAGAAAAAAATAATAAAAATAATAAAATCATATTTTTTATTTTTTTTTTATAAAATTAAAAAATTAAAAATATTAAAAATAAAAATACAAACAAAACGCAAAGCGCAAAGGAGTCTAAAATTTCTACCTCCAAAGCTTCTAAGCATGAAACATGAAAGCTTCGAGATATAAGTATATGTGTGTATTACGTGTCGGTTGTATTGATTGACAATGATGTTCAAGTCAGCCATTATTATACCTTGAGATAAAATTAGACGGATAGATTATATCCCTAAAAAAATATTGAACACTTCTCGTTATATTGTTATTAATTTACGCTACAACAAATCTAGCAAATAGAATTATACTAAATAACGACGATTTATAGATGAACTGAAATTTTTATAAGAATTTAGCGGCGATGGAGATAAACCGCCGCAACTTGAATATATATAGTTGTAATTAGTTTTTAAATTTTATTTAAAGATTTATTATTAGTTAATAAATTATTATATTTATAAGAAATATTTAAATTATTAATATTTATTTAAATAAATGAGTAAGCTGATTTGTTGTCGTATCTAAATTTATCATTGTTTAATTTTATTTAAGTATCTTTCTTTAAGAAAAAAAATTTTTTTTCTTTAAAAAACATAAATCCAAACAAACACTATATATGATAATGAAAAACTAAATGTTAGTGCATAATAATTAATCAAACGAATTAACCTGCCATTTGACTTTGCAATTTGCATGTACCTGAAAATTAAGACAGCAAATAAATTAAATGAATAATTAAAAAATAATTAAGGGCACGTGAAAGTTATAGCTTTGGTCATAAACCGACAACTATTTTTTTTAAAAAAATATTTTTTTCATTAGTATCGTATATCCTATGATGAAGGGAACTTGTGGGCTGTGGCTTTGATGAGTGGCTTTAATTTTCAGAGACTTTGTCTTTCGAACCAATTTTTAGTTATTCTTTAATTATGAATATTAAATGAATAAATTAGTTCTGCAGATTATTGATTAATGTATGATCAATCTATATATTTAATGGAAGATACAATGAAGAGTAGTCAATGAATTCAAACTTATTAGGTGAGGATGAGTTTGAATGTTTGCTAGGATATCACGTTTCATATATATTTTTTTCAATGATTTTGGTAGATATTAGAGTAATATTTTTTGGAATTAATAATACTTAATTATTGCTAATTTAATTTTATAAACATACATGTGACTTAATTAATTTTAAATTAATTTACGTGTGCAATTGTGCATTTTCATATACTTTTTATTTTTTCTTCTAATTCTAATTTATGTTCTATACATAATTATTTTTGTACTATTATATATTATATTCATATGTTTTATGAAATTTTTTATGCTAATGTTTATATTTTTTGTGTTAAAAATAAAATATATAAAAATGTATAGTAATATACGTAGCACTACCGAATAGTTTGATTTTTTTTTGGGTGTCCACCTATTAGTTTGATATAATGATATCATTTCTTATATTAGATCCAATAAAACCTGACACATATCATTAGTACTTTTTTAGTTAGTTTTAATAATTATATTATTAGTAGTGAAGACAAATAAAGTAGATATTTTAGGTTTGATTATTACTTATTAGTAGTGTTTGTAAACCGCGTCACTGATAAATGTGTACAACTAACCAAGATATAATTAATTTAATTATTTCTTTTTTTTTTTTACCTAAATAAACCAAGAAAAACCATACTAATAATTACATAAAGACTATATTGTAAACTTTTAGGTCTGAATTACAGTACATGTAACATTAATTAACTTATTAATAATATGGTAACCAAAAGGCACAAGCTAATGTGACATTATTGTTAACACATCTCTTTTTAAAGATGATAAATATTTATATAAGCAGGTATATATGCAGAGATTATCAGTAATAAAAATGGGGATTCACTCCACAAATAAATAGAAGAAAAATACTTAGATAGAAATATTTTTATTAATATTATCTAATATTTAGTTACTATTTTATTTTTATATTATTAAAATTTAGGGTTTAAATTTTATAAAAGATAATAAATTTTGTTGGTTGGTCATTTAATATTATTTTAAATGAAATTAGGAGCACCGAAGCAGAGAGAAAGAGCCCTCATTTCATGAGAATCCTGTGTATAAATGTTTCTAATCGATGTGAAATTATAATATTATCATCATTTAAACTATTTACATAAAGTACTAAAATTAGAATTCTATTTATTATTTGTTTTGTTAATATGATTTTTGGATTTACATAAATTTTCATAATTTTTATCTTATTCTTGAATTTTTTTGAGAAAATATCAAAATTACCTACAAAAAGATTCGGGCGCTAATAAAAATACCCATAAAAAATGAATTTTTTACCCATGAAAAATGAATTTTGTATGACAAAACTACCCAAAATCAATGCCTCGCTAATGACGTTTGGGTAATTTTGTCATACTAAACCCAACTTTCATGGATAGAAAACTCGTTTCTTTTTTTATTGGCAGTTTTGTGAGCGTTCGAATATTCTATGAATATTTTTTCCATTTTTTATACTCATCATCGACTTGAATAACCGAATTTTAAATTTATTATTATCATAAAAACCTTATTATTAACATAGCATCACCCTTTAAGAGCCAGCAACCCGACGGCTCCACTCTACGGCACTTCAGTCAGTGGCACTTCACTCGGCCTTTTGCCGGTCAGAACCCTCTGAAGGTAGCCCTTTCCGGCGTTCCGACGACTCCACTCTATGGAACTTCACTCGACCTTCTTTTTTGCCGGTCAGAACCTTCCATAGGTAGCCCTTTTCGGTTTGCCGACTCTCAACGAGAGCACCATTGTTACAAGCAACAAGACCTTGCGAGAACCATCACCACAAAAGCTAGCTCATGTGGTGGGAAAGCCCAAGGCCTTATAAGACTCTTTTTCAGGTGTTGGCCTCCCGATGTAAGACTTGTAACATAAAATTGCTTATCTTAAAATTTCAATAATACTAAGAAAATAACAACTAAAATTAGCTTATTTAATATAACATTCATAATTTCATATTGATAGCATTTATAGTTACACACTTTTTTTTAAAAAAATTGATTTTATTTTCGATCCGAACGAAGAATATTACAATGACCATGAATCTAAGGTAATCCCTTCGACATTGCCATCAGATAGACCAAAGACCCAAAGCAATCTGTTTAAATACAAATTACAATCAGACAAATCAAAACAACCTATAACAATCCTCTTAGCACATATCAATATCTCAATATATCATAGTTCTAATTCACCCACTTTCTATTTTATATGTGACACGCCCCGGTAATGCAGTTTCGATTAATCGGTCCCCTGCACATCTAAAATTGATTGTTCCACACTTTTTATATCTAAAATTAAATGATATTGTTCTATTAATATTTAATTAAATATTCAATGAAACAACTTTAACCTAAATTTCTATTATCTCTCAAATAATATTATTATTTATTAAATTTAATATTATCAAAATTATTATTATTATTATTATTATTATTATTATTATTATGTTATTTACAACTAAAATTATTCACTAATGTATAACACACTAAAATATAAAATATACATATTAAAAATAATAAAATTATGTATATATTTATGTATAAATATACATTGAATAATTTTAATGACTATTTTGATATATAAATAAAATTGTTTTTATTATTGTTGTTATTGGCTGGTCACTACTCGTTATTATTACTAATACATACATGTCTAACTAACCTAAAAGAGTAAAGAGTGGTGTCTCCAACATCACGAGAGGAAAGAAAGAAAGAAATTAAGAAAAATTCAAAGCCGGCATGGATGACCAGACCACCGACCGGCCCATACACTCTTAAAAGAAAAGAAAATCAAATCAAATCATCATATTATTATAAAGTCAAACATTTCCAAGTTGCCAACTCACTCTACCTCTCTTCAACCCCTTCCATTCTTCCATTCTTCCATTCTTCTTCTTCTATTCCTCTTCCTCTATATATATACACCTCCATTTTCTCATCTCTCTAATAACCATATTCTCTTCTTCTTCTCCTTCTTCTCATCAAATAATGGGTAATGTAGTAATTTCTCCACCATGCTTTCAACCTAATAGTAGTAACACAACAAAATCATCTTCATCATCATCACAAGAAGTCAAGCTTATCTTTTGGGAAGGAACATCAAGATCCATAAACAACAAGAACAACAAGAAGAAACAAAAATTGGTAGTAGCTGGTGAGATCATGTTTGAGTTCCCAGACAAAGTTGTTTGCCATGCAGATTCATTCTTCATTGGACACCCAATTCCAATTTTGTCCTTTGATGATCAACTCCTCCCTGGTCAAACCTACTTTGTTCTCCCCATTGACCTCTTCACTTCTCAAACCCTCTCAGCCTCTACCCTTGCATCTCTCAATTCTTCTGCGTCGTCGTCGCCATCGTCGTCGTCTTACCCTAAAAACATTACTAGGTCTCCCATCAAGTTTGGGGCATGCTCTTTTCAGTACCTTAAGGGGGACAATGGAAGGGCCTTGATTAAGGTCATGCCGGAATTCATTACAAGTCTCATCATCAATAACAATAACAATAATCATCAAGAAAAAGAAGATCAAGAAGAGAATAATAATAATAATAATGGATCATTTCTTTGTAGTACTCCTGAATTGCAAAAACACTATGAACAGCTTGTGAGGTCTAAGGACCAGGTTTGGTCTCCTAAGCTTGAAACAATATCTGAGTACAAGATTAGGTTTTCACCATGCAGATTCATTGGATTAGAATGGAAGGAAAAAGAGAAACACCAGCAAATTTTCACTAGATAAACTTAGTTAATTAGTTTTTTTTTTTTTTTGAATTTGTAGTATACCATATATATCCTAACAATTTGTACAATAATAGTATCATATATTATATATTATATACACAAATTAGGTATTTATTCTGGCTCTCTCTAGCTCTATCTCTATGTGGCTCTTCTTCTTCTCTTTTTTTTTAATATATTTTTGTGGAAATTATGATGAGATGAAAATTAGTTGTTGACTACTTCTTGATGCACAAAGAAACTTCAAAATTATTGTTGTTATATTTTAATTCCCAATTTTGGATCATTAATAAATAGCCTAACTACTATAGCAGTATTTATTAGACTAAATTACTAATCATTAATAATCATAGTAGCAACTGAATAAATTAAAATGGTTTCTAGCTTTAGTTATTATAATACATACATTTATAATATAGTATGAATTTCTTTCTTCTATCTGAATATTTTTCTCTCCAACTTCAATTCTGATCATATACAATAATAATTAAAATTTTCCATTATCGTATCTTAAAATTTACAATATAAATTTCCATTATTTTTTCATTATTCTGATCATATATATAAATTTCAAATTTATCCGGTATATATATAGATATAAATTTTATTAGAAATATATATGATGAGAACTTATATTTATATTTTATTTTAATTATTATGAAATATATGGGATAAAATCTATATGATAAGAAAAGTTCTTACCTCCACATCAACTTGTATATATCTTAATATTATTTATATCTCAAAGTACTAATTTTAATTCATTTTTCTTACATTAAAAAATTGATGTCATTAATTGCCTTTCATAGTTTTGTTCATTAGACATGACGCATGATGAATTTATCATCACTAATAATATATTAGTTCTTTTGCATTACATTACTGTAATAATACATGTTGAATTTACTGCTACAGGAATAATAAAATATATATGCTTCCAATTATATAATATTCTTTTGCATGCTATATATCATTTCTGCAATTCAAGAAATTATGCGTGCAAGCCATTACTAAGCCTTTGAAGCAGAAGATTATTTATTATTCATTTATAAACCAATTATATTGTTGGTAATAATTAATTAAGTTAAGCACTCTTTTCATATAATGCATATGAATATTTATCATGGAATAAATATCTAATAATATGCATGCATATTAAAATTTTAATTGAAAATAAATAACGGAAAGATTAATTTGTCCAACAAGAATAATTATTGACAACTAATAAGAATTTGTTAAAAACCAAAGTGTATGATTCAAAATTCTTTGAAAACCAATTTAAGTATTTACTAAACAAATTAATCCAAATGCAATAATATTTTGACCAAAAGTTTTGTAGTATACGTACGTTTTCATGGGTCATCATTTTGCATATATACAATATTTATAAATTATATTTAAATAAAATTGATCCAATGTGAGAGTTACAACTTAAATTAAGGTGAATAAATATATATAAGGAAGAGGAGCATGCGTACCAATTAACAAAGACCTAAATAAATCTTAATTAGGTGACGATATGCTTTCTAACATATACAAATAGGGTTAGTTACATTATTGTCAAATTAGATTGGAAAACATCATAAACATAATATGATGACAAATCAATTTGGATTGGTCTAGTGGTTAACTCACTAATCCACTTAAGCAAGTGTCGGAATTCGAATCTCGTCTTATATATATAACAAGCCGCAAGCCCTTAAATAGAACTTAGATCCGCGGTGGATTAGTCATTGATGATCTTCCAGATTGAGAGATACCATGAAATATATATATGACCTACATAAATCAAATAATCAAATTTGATAATAACAATACCCTAATTCGCAATTATTCACATGAAATTGTCTAACAATATCAATATATCATAGCTGATATGTTAACTATTGTAATAGTTCAGCACTCAGCTAGATATAAAACTGCAGAAATAGTCCAATAAAAGAGTTCAGCTATGAATATTGGGAGTAATAGTCCTAATATCTCTTAGACGGCTACTGAGTCGAGCGTTGGAGTTTCTTGGTATGATGATGGGGTGAATTAAGGTGAGGAAACATGTTGGATGGAGCCATTGTTGTTGCATGATTGCTTGGTGAGGTGTTGTAATAGAAGATGAGTTTTTTTAGTTTAGCTAATTATGTCTTAGGTGATTACTATGTTGTAATAAGGCAAAAACTTTGTGGCTTGTTTTGTCGAGTTGCGTTGAGAAGTTAATATATTCTTGATGGTAATATCGAAAGAAATGTATTAATAGACTAATGTAACTTCGAGTTTTGACTTATTTACGAGTGAGTTGTATCGAATTATCTAAAAAAACTTACCCCACCCCATGGTATGACCACTCAAAACAAGGGATAACCTCGAGTCTTGATCTCACTAATTCATATTTTACCATTACGATAGGTAACCATAATCCGATCCCTTGACTAAATAGAACAAATACATATTATGTTAAACAATTTAGCTAACCATATTAAATTATCTAATAATTTTTTAAACATATAACGATTAATACAAATTTTCAGTCAGATAATTTAAAGTTTTCATCTATTAAATTTATTTATCGATTGAGTTTTGTTCTCTCTATTTTTTTCTCTTTTATTTATTTCATTTACCATCAATTTCTCAAAAAGAAAAAATATAATGAGTCATAATTTTATTCATTCGTAGTGAATCGTGACTAAATCCATATGAATCTAAATCTTAGAAAAGTCATACAATAAGTTAAAGAACATTAATGAGTCAGAAAAAAAGTCTTTCTTTTTTTTTTGTGATGATCTTAATGAATCAGAAAAAGCTGAATGCTCATGAATGAAATTGTGAGCCTCTAAGATCACATCACTTTGGGCTTGCTTGGCCCATTTAGGTATCTGTTAACAGCAGTTACCCAATTAGCATTTTGTTCAGTCCTTGAAATAGTTAAAATTGTTTTTTAAGGCCTGAAGAATAATAATTCTATCTTTTTTATAATCTATTAACCCTAAGTTACTTGTCCCAAATTATAGAACCTTTCACATCACGCATGCGTTGATGATATGATCATATGAAAATGATTGATTAATTTTTGGACATACACTGTGACTAAGGCAAATGGGTCAGTCTTGTAAATAGTGTTTTGTGTCTTGTGGCAGGTCCAAAAACGTTATCTGAAAATAACAATCTTGGACTTTCTTATGTGTATTCTAAAAGGGGCCCAATAACTCTCAAGATGTAAACATGTAATTTAATTTTTTTTAATACCAATTGTTTTTTTGGAGTTAATTACTTACAAGAATTAGTAATAAAAAAATAATTTTTTTTATTTATTAAGGTTGGACTAACTTAATTTAAAAACAGGCTCCACAGAAATAACATAATTTACTAGTATTAAAAAATTAAAATAGTTAAAACTTATTAAAATTTAACTTGTATAATAACACTTGGTTTTCTTAAGAAATATCAATGCAATTTAACCCTTAATTAAATCTTCTATTTTTTAAAATACCAAACTACTCACGAAAAATTTGAATACTGATAAAACTACACATGAATATAAATAAATGAAAATATATTTCTACTCATAAAAAATATACTCCGTTTGTCAATATATTTCATTTAGCATTTCAAATTAACATCATTTGAGTAATTTTGATAAATAGAGTATATTTTTTTATAGGTAAAAATATCTTTTTCTTTATTTATGGATAATTTTGTTAGTATCTAAATCTTTTATGAATAGTTTTAATTTGTTTTTCATGAAATGGAGAATTTAATGTTTATGAAAATGTTTTTTTCTTAATAAAGGCTTTTATGAGTTTTGATTGGGGATAAAATAGTATAGTAATAAAGGGTTGTGTGGAGTTTAGCAATGATAGTGAGGGAACAGAACACAACACAACACAAGGATATCATAGTAGGTGCTAGGGTTTGTGTGTAGGGGACTGTACCTTACTGAATCTTGCTGAGTCACTGATCCAACCAAGCAAGCAACTTCTTTCTTTTTTGTGAGAGGGACCACTCTACATAAACATATAAGAATCTCTATATGCTACTTATTAGCTACTATAGTATTAATTAATAATTGCTATGTAGGGTTATTTAATCAATGCATTGCACGTATTGTATGTATTACCTTCCCATGCCATTGACATGACTCTATTCATTCTAACATGGGCCCAATTTGAGCCCAACCACATGCCTTGTCTCCCTAACAAACAACTTCATCTTCAAATTCTCCATGTAACATGGAAGTTTGTTTAATCTTGGGACATACCAACAAATTATTATCTATCCGAATAATATAACTTGAATTGATTTAGTAATTAGCTTACTAATTCGTTTAATTAAGTTATGAAGATTCAAATTTCATTTTGTACATACAATAATACATTGGCCAACGACAGAGTGTAGAGCCATAAATAATATTTAGATTTGCGACAGATTAATCGTCGATATGTTAATTGAAAATACCGTGCAAAAGCAAAATAAAAAATATTATCCACCCAATCTTAGCATTAATTTTGTTTTTCTCCTTTATGTAGGGTATTTTCTTTATTTTTCACTACATCTTTTAACTCCACGTACCAAAAATTAATTCATTACATATTTGAATTTAATTTAAAAATAATTTATCATCAGCTAGTAGATTATCACATAAAAAAAAAGTGAACTGATATCACTTAACTGTTTTTTTTTTTTACTTGAACACTTAACTAATTTAAATCTGATATAGTTTAATTAATGGGTATGGACATTATTGGACAAGAAGAAGTAGACCACCATAAAAAAATTAAAAAAAAAAACATTGAGAATAATAATGGTAAACAAAACAACATGATAATTGAATTGCATTTCATCCCCCATTATGTTTGTTTTATCTAATTGTGGGCATTGGCGTATGGTAAATTATTATGGGCCAAGTTACTTAATCTGAGTGGTCTAAGTCGAGTTAGGGTTTTGTCACCTTGTGAACTAGTCTCCTTAGCCTCAAACAAACATGAACATGCATGCATGTGACATTTTACTAGGTACTGCTATAAACTAAACTGCACACAAGGCTGTAGCTCAGTGGCCATCCATCATGCCTTGCAATAGGTGCATCCCGGGTCCAAAACAGGAGGTCAAGTAGTAGACTTTGAACCCAAAAATATTTTGTGCGTTAGTATATAATGTGTGTGTGTTTGTGATATAATGCTTAGAATTGGAGATTATAAATGACACTACTTTGCAATCATGTTGTCTTGGTTTTTTTTATATATGAAAATAATTCATTAAAAAAATGCCCTCAAAATGTTAAAAAAAGCCAGAAAAAATATATTTCTTTATTTTTTAATAAAATTAATTTTTTTTAAAAATCGCTATCCGTTGACTTCATAGTCATTAACTCAATTTCATCTCTCTTTTTTTGAAAAAAATATATTTTTATTAGAGGTTGCATGTGATATTATTAATTTATTACTCTTATTATTTAATTTTAGTCATTAAGGGAAACCTAGTATGAGACCCTAATTGGGAAGTGAATTTAGCTTGTTACAAAGTGGGGTAAAATTACAAAAGATTATTTATTACTTATTAGTGTATAATATACTTTTAAAAAGCGATCTCAAAATAACAAGGTTTTAAAACAGTTGAAAAATGCTTAACAATGATTAAAACCGTCGCGAAAGTGCTGTTTTCTTATGGGGTATACTAGTATCAGCTAGTAGGTAATATAGTATAGTATAAGTTAAGAAATTAAATAATAAATATGCTGTTGTATATATTTATTTATTGATGGAAGGAGAAATGATGAGGATTTTAAGAGGGAATGTAACGGGTAGGATGGGAGGCAGATCCCAAAAGTTAAAACATTATTAAATATAAATAGTAGATCTGGGATGATCCGTGATCAAAACTCATCAAATTACATGAATTCCATTCCAATAGAATAGATCATTATTAAATATTATTAAAAACACGTGTAAACACCCTGAAGCTTATAGTCCTATACCCCTACCCATGCTACTTCTTACTAAATTTATCCCAAAAAAAATTACATAAACAAATAACTAAAACAGAATTATTATTTTAATGTATCTCGTCTTTTTTTTTTTAATTGAAATGGGGCAAGAAAAAACGCCCAAAGAAGACAGACAAACTTACAAAATAAAACTTTTTTTATAAACGAGTGAATATTTTTTGAAGAAATATTTGTATTATTGAAAAAATAAAAAAATGTGATTTTTTTTTGTCAAATTATAAAAAATAATGCTATTTGAATAAGTAATTTTGATCAATTAAATTTAATCAAATTATTTATTTCTATATTAAATAGAATATTATTTTGGTGTTAAATAATATAAAAAATAATATGCATCTAAATAAAATTCTATTTGACATTGAAATAGTATTCTATTTAGCATGTAATAAATAACTTGGTTGGACTTTATTATTTAAAGAATAATACTACGGAACTAACGTTAGGGAGCCAATAATTAAGTTATCATCCAAAATTTATATGAGTTATCATCCGTAACTCATACATTAATGATTAAGTTATCATCCAAAATTTATATGAGTTATCATTTGTAACTCATATTGACTCCATATTGGTCATAATACGTTGACTCCCTAATCTTTTTCTTATTTAAATCATTTGTTCACATATAATTATTGAATTAAAAAATATTTTTTTAAACTTTAAAACATAAAATTTATCTTTTAAAATTATACAAATGACAACTATTAATTTTATGAGTTGTGATAGAGAGACCTAAAACTTAAGCCTAATTATAGGCCTAATACTTAAAAGGGTAAAGAATTCAATTATAAATGTTGTTTTTCAAAATATGAAAAATGTAAAAAATGTAAAAGTTTCTCTAAATAAGAATTATGTTTATAATTAAGCTTAAATTTTAAGTCTTCCAATCATTTTTCTAATTTTATTAATCAACTCGAATGCAAATATCAATTTTAAATTATTTATTTATTAAAAGTATCAAAATTTCTCTAATATTCTAAATAAATGAGTCCATTGGAGTTGTTTTAGTATCAATAAACATAGAGATCGTATTAGCTTCATAAAAACTAATTAAATTATGTAATTTAAAATATCTATTTAGCACAAAATTGATAAATAATTAATAAATTTAATTGTATTTAAACTTACAAATTTTGTGTCTAAGAGCATCTTTAATGATTGATTTTTCTTTAGTATCAATTTAGGTCGTACATAATACTACTACACTAGTATTTATGAGATCATGTATCATTTTTTTGTGTCTCTAAATCATATGTCATTTGATATTATATTTGAGATTCCATTTTCAATTATTGATTTTGATTTAATATTAATTTAAATTCCAAATAATAATATTTATTAAGTTAAATTAAATTATATTTAATAATTTTTAGGAGTAACATTTTTTAACTCTACAAAATGATACCATATCAACTTAATAATACCCATAATATTTTTTTTCCTTCCAATACATAACCTAATATCAAACCAATTTATTTCTCATTTAAAAGAAAAGGATACTTAAGCAGTGCTGCATTGAGATCCTCTCGTGTTAAAGAGTGTTTGATTTGCGTTGGTTTTACTACGAGTTTGAAAAAATTTTAAAAATGAAGGTTGCCGGTTTTAGAAGCATTAGTTTTTTTTTTTGGTTTCTAAAAGTATTCTCCAATATGACAGGTCGAAGATCAATTCTCTACGGATCTAAGTTCTATTTAAGGATTTGTTATTGGTCACCAAGTTATCGCATCTACAAGACAGAATTCGAATCATTGATACTTGCTTAAACGGACTAATGAGCTAACTATTAAAACAATTTAATTTCGTCATTTTAGAAGCATGAGTTGACAAGTGGAACTTGAGGTGGCAGTAACACCCAACACACGCGCCGCCCGCTTGTCTCTATTTGTGGGACCTACGCATTACCAAATACGACAAAATAACTACAAAGCGCGTCATACACACAATTCGACACAACATTAGTATTAATAACAATATTCTGATTTCTGAATGAGCTCAATTTTTTCTTAATTATTTTATTTTATCAAATATTTTTTTATTGTTTCATATTTTTACATTCATTTTATTGATCTCATTTAAAAAATATATAATTACACTTTATAATAGTTAATAGATCGAATATATTGGCCCATAGTCTTTAACAAAAGAAGAAAGAAAAAATAAAAAAGAAAAGAAAAGAAGGTAATACCTAGATAACATAACACAAGGGAGAGAAGAGGAGGCCAACCATTTGCATTTATTTGATTTGATTGATGGATTGATTTGATTTGATGCTCTTTCTTCTTGTTTTGGGTCCCTCTTTTGAAGGGCTCGAGGCATAATTATTAACCACCTTGTCATGTGCACCCTAATCTATTTGTAACACTTTTCAAACTGTTACAACACCAAAATTAAACTAATTATAAAACCACTTATTGCTACTTACACACCCTACTACTGCTACCCTAAACCCTAGAGTTTAGGTGGCTTCCACTGTCACTTTTTTTTTCCCAAACTTTTTTTACTTATTTACTGGTCCTAAATTTTTTAATTTTAATAAAAATCGTTTTTACTTTTTAAATTGATTGAAACAATAAAATGTTCAAAAAACAAAAAAACAATTATTTTTAGAAAATACTATTGTTTTCTTGATAAAATTTGTTGAGGATGCAATGACATAAATAGAAAATTTGGTAATATTTATTTTTTCTTTTTAATTTCCAAATGACATTCTCCCACTTATGAAATAAACAAGTGAATTAAAAATTTAACCATCAAAATTGATTGATGAGAGCATCTCTAATACCTTTGATTCTTAAAAAAACATCACATCTTGTTTATAAGACTATATATTATAGGAAACGTTTTCAATATGCCCAAAACATCGATGTTATTGTGTTTTTAGCCGTCGATCTTAATCATATATATATTTTATAATTAAAATCAATTAAGAACAACGGCTAAAAGTACAAGAACACCGGTGTTTCGAGTATACTCGAAACGCTTACTATATTATAAATAGCAATTTGATAGTAAACATAAAGTTTATTATTCAATGTTTGGTTTTAATTTAATTTAAATTTTATATTATTTTTAACTATTCTATTACTAAGATAATTATATACAAAATCATATTTTTATTAATTTTTTAACAAGATATAAGTTTCCTTAAACAAAATTAATTTCATTTTATCTATGAATTTTAATACAATTAGTTACTAATCAATTTACTTTATATGTAAATTAAGACTAATACTTAAAAAGTTTTTCTAATATTTAATTTTCCTTTATTTTAACTATATTTTTTAAAAAAGCTTATTTTAACTGTCATTGTTGTATGGGAATTGAATACTCCTCCTTTTGTATTGATTGAGTTGATTTTAGGGGTCAGGGTTGTCTTCACTTTCTCACTCCGTTTACTTTTTTACCCTTTTCTTTTTTTTCTTTTTTGTCTTTGCTGCCCTCGGTAAAGCCACCCTCTCCTTCCTCAGTTATGCCTTCTTTTGTCTTTTTCCTTTTTTTTTAATAGGTTTTTCCTTTCTTTTTTCAAGTTTAGGAATTTGCTTATACATACATTAGGTATAAAATTATTCGTGTATTTTTTTTTTTGACAGATTTTATTCGTGTAATCATGTTTTGCAAATTGAGTATTTGAGAAATTTGGTTATGCGATCCTGTAATGGTAAGTTTTCTTCGTACGCAAAATAATATCAAGGAGAGGATCAGATATATGTTATATGCGGCAGTTGGATAATCGTCATAAAATTATTTTATGGCGGTAAAAAATTGTCTTAAAACAATAAAAAAAATAGTCGCTAATTTCAATCTTTTTTCGTAGTTTTTTTTTCTCGATAAGTCGTAATGTTTTTTTTTTAATAATTTTTTTTTAAAATACCTTTAATATTATTTCTTTTGGATAGAATAGCTTTAATATATAATTTTATTTAATTGTATTTTTAATATTTTTATTTGTGTTAAAATTATTATTAAATTAAAAGTTAATTTCTTCTAATATTAGGGATAAAATAGTTTAACAAAAATAAAAAAAATGTTAAGAAAAAATTAAATAAAAATAATCATTAATAACATTTAGAAAAATCATAAATATTAGGAACGAAAAAATCATTTACCTTAATTAATAACTTATAATACTGTAGAAAAAATCTCAACTTATAATCTCAACTTAAACAAATCTCAACTTATCATTAGCAACTAGCTAAGCTAGCTAGCTAGAGTGGTTAATTAGCCAAGATTTTTTTTTTTCAGATGAGTAGGCGAAAAAGTTATTAACAATTTGATATTAAATAATTACACTGAATCATATGTGATAGATAGATATATTAGATTGATTGTGATTTCATATTTGTTGTAACCAATGAACCAACCTCAAAACCTAACCTAGCTTTAGGCATACAATGATACAAATTAAAGGATTGTGATGCATCATGCATGTTACTCCTATTCCTATATAAATTTTTCACCCTAACATGGAGGCACACACTTGAATGATATGTCCTATGCATTTTGGCAACTTGAAAAAAAAATAAAAACAAAATTTGATAGGAGGATATATTTTTTTAAGACTCGTATCTTAATTTTTTTATTAATTAAATATTTTTGCTATCATAAAAATTTAATTACAAAGTTTGATATAGTGTAGAAATCTAATTTTTTTAAAAAAGAAGTATATAGATCCAATTAATTAAAAATTTAATAAAATTATAGAAATTAATAAAATAATTAAATTATTTTCAAATAGTTTGATTAATATATGAGTAATTGAAATTTTAAGAATAATATATTAGTTAGGTTATTCATTTGTTTT
>JASCZI010151103.1:12334-34677 GCA_036250425.1 Stylosanthes scabra | reverse complement strand
CACATATATATATATATATATATATATATATATATATATATATATATATATAAATTATAATAATACATAAACCGTGTAGGATATATATAAATTATAATAATACATAAACCGTGTAGGATTTTTTCTTAAGGTATTTTTCGCATTATTAGCACAAATTGATGACAATATATGCTCCTTAACCGTGTTTTTCGAGTTTGATTCTTCTTGAATGATGGAAATGGAACTTGTTTACTTTATATTAGGGATATATAATTAACAAAATTAGTTAATTAGTTATGTGATTAGTTAGTTAGTTGTGTAACTAATTACTTCTAAGTTGAGTTAGCTGTTATGTGAGTTAGTTGAGCTGTTAAGCTATTTCTAGTTAAGCTGATGTATATATTACACTTTGTACTTGACTAGCTCATTATGTGAATCATTACAAACTCTTTTCTCTTTCTCTCTCAACTCACCTTTCTCTGTTCATCGTTCTGCTAGGGTTCATCCCTGCATATTGGGGTAAATCAGAAACCTTGACATGGTATCAAGAGCTGCTGAATTTTCAATCGATCCAACATGGCGCTGATAACCACGCAATCGAGACTGAAGAATGCCTTGGTGCCTCTCACCGATAAGTTTGAAGAAGATAACTTCTCCTCATGGCAGAAATTAATTTTGCTTACAATTCGTACCTTAAAGCTAGAGAGTCATCTTGATCCTGCAAAAACCCCTATTCAATTTGAAGAAATTCAATCCCCAGAAGTGCAAGATGCACAATCGGCAAGCAAAAGCTCAGTTGAAGGAGAGGCTGACAAGACTGCTCAGCCCAAGAAGATCTCTTCTTCGTCTCCAAAGATCCTTCAAGAATCTGAAAAATTTGTGGAATGGCCACTCATTGATTCTGCTCTAATGACATGGCTAGACGCGTCTATGTCATTGACCTACAAGAACAAGGTAGTTCACTGCACAACATTTGCTGAGAGCTAGACAACCATTACACACATCTTCATTGTGTCTTCAAGAACTTGTATCCAGAGCCTCAATACTCAACTTCGATCCACCAAGAAGACAGGTACTGTTGATGAATACCTACAAACTATCCGTAAATTGGTTGATTCTCTGCATTCCATAGGGCACACCTTCTCTGAGGATGATCATATCTAGGTCATTCTTGATGGTCTTCCAGATGAGTATGATGGATATGTTACATCTGTTATGTCTCGTATGGTAACATTTACTATTCATGAAGCTGAAAGTTTCCTAAAGGCTTATGAAGATAGGATAAATAAAAAAGAAAATGCCTCAGCCATGGCTCACCTAGCTCAAGCTGCTACCACTACTACTGCTACATCTAATATTGACTCAAATTCATCAGGAGGAGGAGGCAGAAATGGTGGAAGAAATGAAAGAGGGGGAAGATTTAACAACACAAGACTCCAATGTCAATTGTGTGGGCGTTTAGGACACACAGTTCAAACTTGCTATCATAGGTTTGATTCCAACTTTCAGAGTCCCCCTCAGACAGCTCAGAATCTAGTTCCTTATTCCAATACATATCCTCCAATACATATCCACCACCTCCAGCTACATCATTTCATCAGCCACGGGCTTACTTGACAGCTCCTTCAACCACCTTTGAATCCTCTTGGTTTGCTGATTCTGGTACCTCACATCATGTGACGGCTGAACAAGCAAACATACTCTAGCATTCAAACTCAAGCCAAGTTCCAGATCAACTATATGTTGGTAATAGAAAGGGACTTCCTATTCTTAACTTTGGTTCTTCATTTATGTATGATAAATCTTTGAATAAATACTATTCTCTGACTAATTTGTTGCATGTAGCTACAATTTCAAATAATTTGTTAAGTGTCAGTAGATTTGCTTTGGATAATAAGGTCTTTTTCGAATTTTGGCCTCATTATTGTGTGATTCGTGACCAGGTCAGTAAAGATAAACTTCTTTGGGGCAAGGCTAAAGAGGGCATCTACCATTTTGATCATCTGGCGATACCCAAGAAAGCTGTTGTGTCCTCCCCCAATAGGTTGTCTAGTTTTGTATCTGCTTTACCACATACTAAACCTGTATTGCATACCTGTTCTACATTGTCTGTTAATTCTGCTTTTCAGAAAGACTCAATATCTATTACTACTGATGTATCTGATTCTTCTCATATAAATAAAGTAGATGATTTAATTTCTAAACCATTGTCTGTTTCACCTAGCAGTACATATATTAACTCTAGTACATCTGTTTCATCTTCTACTTGCATTTCTTCTCAAAATGTTCCACAAATATTTTTAACAAAGAAGAAACTTGAAAACTCCTATGAATTATGGCACAAGAGATTAGGACATTGTAATATTAAATGTGTGAATGCTATTTTGGACATTGAAAACTTTAAATCATTGTCTACTTTGCCTCTGCAATATTTAAGGGGTTAGTCACTAGACTTTTGGTCTAATGGATACACTGATGCACACCCAAATTTTTATTTATTTAATTAAAAACCAATAAATTTTTACATATTAAAAATTATTTCGAAGATTCAATCTTTATTTAAATACACAAAAAGTTTAACCACTTAGTCGATCTAAATTTTTTTTTCAGTCATGGTGTTTTTCTTTTTTTTTCACAAGATTTTTCTGCATAACAAATCAATTACAAATCATGATTTTTTTTCTTTGATGATTAGTTATTATTATTATTTTGTCTTAAATTGGACAATCTTCAATCTTAAGTTTATACACACTCACACACACTTCACACTCACACACACTCTTGAAATTGATCCTTTTTTCCACTCTAGTCACTGCTAAGATTCAAATCCGGTATGGTTGATTTGGAAGCATATGAATATGTCATATGAATCAAGCCTCCAATCACGATTAATTATTTATTTGAGTTATGAGGTATAGCTAAATGGTGTAAATGAAAATAATTCAGCTTTGATTGGGCCACTTGCACTCCTTCAGTTATATTTAGGAACCGGGCTTATGGACCAAGGCCCATCTAGAACTTCTATACAATTTTCCTAATTAATGTTTGTTCTATATTATACCAAAAACAAATTGTTCTACATATAAAAAAAAAATTATTTCTCATTAATCATCACCCCGCTGCCTCCTTTTTTTTTTTTTATAAAACCATAAGAAAAATACATGGTCACAGAAGATAGCTAGGTTAATTTTGTAAGGGGTCAAAACACAGATACATTGGGTATAAAAATTAATTTCACTAAAAAGGAGAGGCAAAATTTAAATATCAAGGAGCCAAATTGAAAAATACATATAATTTGTATTAAAAAAAATTGAAGGTTGGAGGGATTATTGCCCCTCTTATTAAGTATGATACTACCTCAATTTTAAATTAATTTATTGTTTTGACTCTTTCCCCGATATATATATATATATATATATATATATACATTCATTTTTAAAATATTTTTGTTCACAAGTTTTTTAAGGGGAATGTCTTAAAATTACTAAAATAAAAATATACATTTAACATCATTATAAATTTCAAACGAAAATAATAATAAATCTATGTATTTTTACTTTTGTATTACTATAAAAACTCATAATAAAATAAAAGTCGTAATTCTAAAATAGGAAGAGCTAGTAATATATATATAATTAAAAATAATTCATCTAAAGTCCTAATTATTATTAATTAAGCTTTTGCTAGCTTATTGTCAAACATTATCTTCCTTGCTAATCTAAGAATCCTTCGCTCTCAAAGACTTTGATTAAGATTAGATTATTTCACGCGTACCTATCGCATCAATTTTTTATTCTATATAATAATTCTCTTCGTACACTAAAATTAATTACTAAAATAAATTATCATATATTTATATATAAATACATATGTAGTATATATATAATTTTATTATTTTTAATATATATTTTGTATTTTGATGTATATCATACACTTATTGATTAATTTTAATGATAATTTTAGTATACAAATAGGATAACCATATTTTATATACAATTTTCAATTATTTTTTTTAGTTTCCAAAACAAGCTAAGGTAGAGTGGTGTTTCGTTTGTTTTCAAGTTATTATTGGATTTGATATGCATAATGAATTGGTGCAAAATCATGAGGGATAATTGATTAATTGGTACTAGTATCCCAAAGCAAGTTGCATAAAAGTAAATAAATAAATAAAAGTTCATCTTTTTCTTCACTTTTCTACAACTTCACATGCATCACTACATCAAAGTCATACGTTCTTTTAAGAATCTCCTTGAGCTTATAACCAGATATGTCTAAATTGGTAGCAAATGACAATGAGATTTAGAAGATAAAATAAAACAATTCACACAATTGTAATAATATAATATTATTTATTACTTTATTCCATGTTTATAGGTTGGTTCATTAATATATCTAACCATATAAATTGTGTCCGAGATACTTAATCCAAAGTGCTAAATGTGAAACAGAATGTATTGATTCCTTGAAAATCTTTCTTGAGCATTGAAGAAATTGTGGATGGCTGTGAAAACTATTTTTTAATTGCAAATTACACATGAAACAAAGTTGTTTTTTAATGCGAGATTTAAGATTTATTCTCGTATGCAAATTTGTACAATCAGAATATGAAGTTGTTACTAATCTTTTTGTTCTTCGACATTATACTCACGGGACGAAGATATTCATAAAATACTCTAAAGAGCAATTTAAGAGGTACTAAAATTAGGATTAGAATGAGATATTTTTATGAGATTTTATCTCCGATATTTATAACCATTAATATAGACCGTCTATTAGGTCATTTGTGTGATTTTTTACACCTAACTATATTAATTTTACTATGATTATGATTATGATAAAATAAATTTATTAATATGATTCTCAAATCTTAAATAAAGCATACAATACAATTTTAGAAAACAAGGAAATCTGATGAAGGTTATTTTTGAGTTATGAAGCACGAACACTTCTATAAATTACCGTGTTGACGTTTCGGACACTTCATGCTATGCGTTTTTAGCCAAACATACTTTGTTATTTAGTGTGTCGTCGTATCGTGCATCGTGTTGTATTCTGTATTCGTGTCCGTGATAGCTTTTGAGGAAGGGAGAAGAAAAAAGGTTGTAATTGATGTGCAATATGTTTGCTCCAAATTTTGGTATATGTAGAAAGTGGCCACTCATGACTCAACAAACTCAAACTCTTGTTCTGATTTTGCATGTTTGTGTTTCTTCATTCACTGTGCATCATTATCCCTTCAATTCACTCACTCACTCACTTATTCATTCATTCTGTGTGTTCTGTCACCCTTTGTTCCCTCGAATCACTTGCACTTGCTTCTGCCACTGCCATATATATCTTAGTTTTGTAACAACAACAACAACACACACTGTCCCTTTTGTTCCTTTTCCCCTTTTTCTCTTTACAATAATAATTACATTATCTGCATTGTTGTTTCCTCTTTTATATCCCACAAACAAAAATACCAAAGCACAAATTTAAATTTAAGTTTTATTCTTTGAAAAAAAAAAAATTTAGCTAGTTTCTATTGGGGAGTTGAGAGATTTTTAAAATATAGGAAGCGTACAAAGTATTTTATGATACGAGGTGTTTTAGTAATTTTAGTAATTATTTTTAATTATAAAATATTTTATAATTAAAACTAACGGATAAAAATATTGAAATATCTAATGCTGTACTATAGAATACCTAATACGTTTCGTATACTAAATGTGCATGCATATGTAAACTTTATTGTTATATATAAATCTTAAGATCATTTTTATTAATTGAAAGAGTAATGCTAGTGAGTCAACGTTAGGGAGTCCATGAGTGTAATTAGGGAAATAGTGGGTGGTAAAAGAGGAAAGAGAAGAGAAGGAAAAAGTCTATTGGTCACCTATTGGCTAACAAACTATGGGCTCCCTAAACTTTCTCAAATTGAAATTGCCAATCTTTTCAAAGCATATATATATACTTAATAAAACTAAGTGGATTTAATTTATATTATGCATGAGGGAGTTAAACCCTAATCAAACAATAATTCCTACGTTCAAAGATACATTAAATATAATTTAATACGTAAAAAAAAAAAATTCATGAAAGAGTCAAAAATTAAATAAGAATTCTAAGTATTTTCTTTGAGAGACTCAAAAATGAAATCTTGGATTTAGGTTTAGATTTTTAAGCGTTAGGCATTCGATACAATAGTTGCCTTCCTCCTTCCATGTGAAAAAAAAAAAAAAAACTAAGGGCAACATATTATATGATTAATAGGAAGTTAATATGAGTTATGTATGATAATTTATATAAATTTTGATGATAACTTAATTATTAATATATATGTTACGGATGATAACTCATATAAATTTTGGATGATAATTTAATTATTGGCTCCTTAATTGATTCTTTAAGATTGGTTTCTTAGTATTTTTAAATATAAATATTGACAAGTTCTAATTCTTTTCTTGATGTTTAACATTATAAACAAAAAATTGGTGTATTAGTGAACTACTAGTTAACTTTCACATTAAAACAATAAAATAAGGGGCACGGAGCTCAAGAGGTGGGAAAGATAATAGATTAAGGAAAAACATTGTGATCACTTGATTAGTACTACTAGTAATGAAGAATTACTTTAATTTAAAATTTAACTAACATGTATCATCATCATATAATACATGTTAAGATTATTAATTTTAAAAACATTTATAAAAGTTATATGGGGTTTAACTAAAATTAAGATTATTATTGGTAAAAAAATTTTAAATTTTCTTAAATAAATACACGATAAATATATTAAAAATAAAAACTTGCAATTTTTTTTATAATTTTAAATGTACATATATTTTGTTCAATTAAATTATTTATTATACGTCAAAAAAATTATTTCGATGTCAAATAAAAATTTATTTTTATATTATTTTTTATATTATTTGACACCTAAATAATCTTCTATTTAATATAAAAATAAATTATTTAATTAAATTTAATGAATTAATCAAAGTATATGCACATATAGCATTATGTGTTTTTTTTTCTTTTATAAAACCTAATTTACGGAATGTGGCGTGTTGCGTGAGAATTATTGTGGTATGAGGGGGCCTACTCGTAATAATTATTAAATAAAATTAAATGACTTGCATTTGAATTTGCATGTTCCAATAATTGATGCATCTTCTGTATCTGCCATCCGTGCACCGTAAAAGCTCTTTTTTTTTTCTTCTTCACTTTAATCTCTTTTTGTTTAAATCAATCATCTTTGATTCTTTCTTTAACGCGCTTTTAATTAGCTGTCTTGCGCTTAGTTTTTCAATTTTCATGCATTATTCTCCTTCTCTCTTACCATGTCAAAAATCACAATCCTTTTTTTTTTTAATTAGATAGATATTCTTAAGGTAAATAAAAAATGTTTACTCTCACCGTGTCAAAAATCACAAAAAAATTTTTAATTAGATGTTCTTAAAGTAAATAAAAATATTTACTCTCTTTAATTAATTCATGTCATATATTTTAAAATTATTTTTTATAAATATTTATTAATAATTTATCTTTAAAATAACACATGAATGTAAGAGTTTTTATGGGCTCCTAAAATATCTAATAATTTTTTTTTGGGGCCTAATAAGTAATCACAATCCTTAATTAATATTTATTGAGTTTTTATAACAAGTTGTTAAGAAGTTAACATCTAGAAAGATTCATCGTACTGAAATTTTTAAAATTTAAGTTTTTAAATATTTTATGGTATATTCATTAATTTTTTAACTTATGCTTTTTAAGATAATTGTTAATTAACATTATTTTTATTTTATTTTAAGCATTTTTTTATGTCTTACAAAAATATGATGATAAATGATTTAATATCTTAACATCTTAAAATTTAATAATTGATTTTTTCCTTATTTAGTAAGTAAATGAATGTTTAAAGCATGTTTTTTATCTCTCACATTCACGATTTTTCTAAAAAAAAAATGCTTTTAATATTTAACTTTATTCAATTTTATTTTTAATATTTTCAGTTTATACCAAAATTACTCTTATATGTTAGGGACAAAATTAAAAATTAAAGATAGTTTTGATGCAAAGATGATAAAAATAAAATAAAATTAAAAGTTGAAAAATATTTTTTCAAAAAATTACAAACATTAAAAACAAATTATATGCCACCTTATCCTCACCATCATAAACACACATATGCAAATTAAATATTTTAGTCACATTACAAACACTTAACACAAACCAAATTGAGTTAATATAATGATTAGTTCACTAATTCACTCAAACAAATATTTATAATTTAAATTTTATATTATGCATGCAACAATTCAATTACTAACAATGAACTTTTAACTAAAATTATGTTCCGCGAAAAATTAATCTTTGACCTCTCGATCGAAAATACTGCGAAAAACCAAACACTTAACACCAAAACATACATATATAATCTTAACGAAAGCTTATCAATGAAATAATTGAAACACAACTTTCTATTTTTCTTATCTTCATTATTATCATCATTTGCAATGACAAAGAGACGCCCACAAATTTCGCAATCCACATCACTTAAAAGACATCATCTTCGCGTATAAAAAAAACAACTACTAAAAATTAAATCACATGATCATGCATATATCAAAGATTTAAATTTGTCGTGATGTTTTATTTTTAATATATTAAGACATAAAATAGTACATCAAGTTGTATATATCAAATTGGATGGTCAAAACAAAACTCTTATGATAAACCATGGAACGTTAAAAACGTGGGGTAGAATTGATGAGTGGCCAAGAAAGTTTGAGCATGCACGCCTGGAGATTAATGTATTTTTTTCGTAACAGTTTAAATTTTTTTTAAATAAATAATTTTACAATATAATATCAAATTTTTACTATTAAACAATTTTGAAAACGGTAATGCTACATGTACACCTTTTTTTGGTGTACACCTCCAACCAAGTCCCAAACGAACAGATTTTTATATATACAACGAACATATTTTCATAGTTAACATGAACAGATTTTAAAACATGTTCGTTTGCTTTTAAAAATCTGTTCGTTCTAGTAGTAAAATTATGTTCGTGCACGAACAGAAATCTATATATACAACGAACATATTTTATAGTTGACACGAATAGGTTAAAAACCTGTTCGTTTGCTTTAAAAAATCTGTTCGTTCTAGTAGTAAAAATCTGTTCGTTTAGGACTTGGTTGGAGGTGTACACCAAAAAGAGGTGTATACCAAGATTAATTCTTTTATTAATAACGGGATCAAATAAAGTAACATAACAAAAGAGTATTTATTTTAAATATTCTATTAACATAAAATATATAATGAAGAAAACACAATTATTTGAAAAAACAATTAAGACATTATAAGAAGTATGTAATTTTATTTAGTTAAGCATCATTTAATATTTAAGGAGATTTTTTGGAAAAAAATTTGTCGGTAGCTTCTCTATATATATTATGTGTTCTCTTGGGAAAATCTAGCTAGGAGGAAGATACTTGATAAATCAAGATTTTGATGTGATATACTATACCTAAAGTATAATGTTATCGTTGCATCTTCTTTTTTTTCCCTTCTCCCTACTATGAACACATCATTCAATCCCTTTGATCAACAAATTCCTTTTTACATATAAAATATTGTACCATCTTCTAGTTAGTTTAATTATCATAAATAAGATGTATGTTGACCTAATTACCTATACAAAAACCATACCTCTACATGCCTACTTCTCTTGCGCACTACCTGCCGCTGATCAATACATTGCCCTTCGCCTTGTTTCCGATCTTCACCGTCACTTGCCACACCCTCTTTTCCAGCGTTTGCTTCTTGGTATTGAGTAAAAATTAAAGTAGTATTAGAGATAGAATTATTCGTATAAATTTTGCTTCAGATTGAATTTTTTTTAAAAAAAAAAATTTATAACATGATATTAAAACTTTTATATAAACTAAATGTCCAAAGTTTAATTCTTACCTAAAGAAAAAATTAACTAGAAAAATTCCGTCTAGTTTCAACAAATTTACTAGATATATGGTTTAAGTTTGGAGAAAAATAGTATATCAATCCGACGTATCTTTTTTCACGAGATTAATGATTTGATATGAAAACTCGTTTTAGCACCCTTAATTATGTGCACAATTGTTATATATAGTACATTATGACCTACCATTGGAGAATTTCTCATTTGCATTATTAGTGCATGCTATATATATTATGAATGCCAAAATGCATTATTTGGTCTAGCTATAGGTGGTTTATTCATTTTTCCAGCATCGAAAAAATGAAAGAGAAGAAGACAACAAGATATGGAGATGGTGATATCTCATATCTTCAAGTTTTGTACCTTAGCTTGTGAGAGTCATTGTAACAATACCAATTGAGACAAACGTACAAAATCGTTTCCATCTTCCAAAGTTTTTGCACAATAATTAATGTCCACATGCACATACTTTATTCATTTTGCAAGCTAAGAAATTATTATTATTATTATTGTTATTATTATTATTATTCCAGCATATTGCGACGGTTCTCATGCTAGATAACGGCAGTTCATCAAAACTGCCACAAAATGTTTATTATATATATTCATGATTTACTCGTTCTTAATTTTTTTTATTCATCCTCTCTTGAGTCTCTTCTCTTTACTTCATGTAGTTCTTCACAAAGTTCGGGATTATTCCCTTAGAAAATTGGGCTTTCTTTTTTTAGAGGCTTCCATTCCTGTTTGAACTAAAATATTTTTTATTACATAAAATATTATTTTAATTTTGTATGTTAATAATAATAAGCCCGGGTATTTGAAAGATATTGGAATAAATACCAAGATAATAGCAAAGATCATATATATGATTGGTGTCCTGAAATCAATTAATTATTATCTAGAAGATTATATTGATAAAAGGAAATATATACAAGGTTATATCTCTAATAAAACATTTTACGCACACAAAAAAAAATGGACTTGAAATATGATTGTGCATAATTAGTTAATATGTACTAACAATTTTCGCTCCAATAATCCTACAATAAATTCGGCAAATAGAAGCATTTTTGTAAATGACAATTGGTGGCAGTTCTTGCAGCAATTTGCATAGGAATTGTGATGTTATTGGATATTGCGACGATTCGTGTCTAACTGTTGCCATTTGAATGCATTTCTCAGTGATTTTCACAGCAATTTTGAAAAAACAGAATCTTTAGTGACAGTTTTAGATAAATCATCGTAAAATATTATATTTTGTGACAAATACTATTCAAACCGTCACAAAATGGATTTAGAAAAAAATTTCATACTTTAATGGGAAAAATGGGTTGCTTATTAGAACTTGCATTGTGTTTGCACAGAATCCTGGCTAATCACATAATCAACAGAAATTATAAGAAAAATTCCCCCCTGGATTTGAGTGGGATTACTTGATCGTTGCTTTTATTGTGTGCTAGTCCTTTATTATTTCATGTTTGGTATTTGTTTGATTCATTGATTTCATGATTTGAGGGTCACTCACTGTTGATGAGTCAACGGTGCGTAAGAGAAGGGATTGGATGGTGAATGGTGATGAGACTTTATTTGTTGACATAATTAATAATAATATTTTGATTTTGATGTGACTCACATTTACATTCACATTCACTTAAAAACACATACACATTCCCCTAACTTCGCTACCTGTCTTCCCCTTTATTAACACACATTTACACCGATTTAATCATTATATGATTTACAAGGTAAGATTTAAAATTAAACTTTAGATAAAAAAATATAAATATAAATTAATTAGCATTTCTAAAAATTATTAATTATTTAACTATTAATTTCTTGTTACTCGTAACAGGCACATCTCCACATTTATGTGAAGGAATCGAAGGTTAATTAATACCTAATTATCCATCTCAATAATGTGATATAAATCTATCTTCTAGATGTCGTCTTTACTAAAAAAATATTTTATGTGTTTTCACCAAAGATCTTCCTAATAAAAATTTTGAGAAGTAAAACGTAAGGATAATGATAATATATTAGATAATAGATAATGTTTTTAATTACATACACAAATTGTTAAGCAAGTTAAGTAAAAAAATAATAGTTCATAAGAAAATATTTATTGACAGATTGTTACATTATTATCTCAAAATTAATTTTCTAATTGACGTTAAGGCAAAAGTGCATTTATAGCCTTAAAATTTCATTCTACTTAGTATATTATGAACCTCTTATAAATTGTAAATTATTCTTTTATTTACATAATAATGTTCTTTTTTAAATCTTTTTTATCCATTTGAACTAAGAAGCTATGGCATTCATGATGCTAGGTTTATTTTATCCTCCATTCTTCCTTATATAGAAGCTTTCTTATATATGCTTTACTTCGGTTTATTGCAAAACCTAGGTAATGCAAAAATAAAATTATGTGATAAAATGGTATAAGAATTATGGTGAATTATTAATTTACATACTTGGTGTGGCCAAACAAATGTGTGAATTGTGGTGTTGTTGGGGCCTATCTTGTGTTCTAAATTCAAGTGAGTTGAAATTTTGTATGAAAACCAATAATTATTATTAGTTAATCTCCATCTCCCTAATATCCCTAAAATGGTTAAACATTAAAATAAAGGGTATATGCATGTGTATGCATTGATAGTTGTTTGATTCTTTTTAGTTATAAGGGACCATTTCAACATTGAAAGCAGATAGAAACGTTTGCCTAATAATTAAAAGACACAGTAGTTTTTTTTTTGTTATTCTTTATTTATTTTAATTATTGACTACTATCTGCCTTGTATATATTTGGATATTCTTTTTCTTTTGTGAAATAAATGCATAGACAGTGAATATAAAGTTTCTTTAATTTACAGAGACCGTGATAGTTATACTTAGAAAATTTATTTAAGAAATATATATTTTTTAGAAATATATTTACAAGTTCATATATGCAACCCATTTTTCACATTATTGAAAAATCATAATTTTTTATTTTAAAATCGTACAGAGTAATGTAGATATTTATTCTATTTATTTGTTATACTTTATATCTTCTCAAACGTTGTTATTTATTTATGCCCCTAATAATTTATAATTGAAGATAATGCACATAAACAAAAAACAAATAAAGATAAAGCAATAAAAACAGGGAGGTAGATTTTTTCTTTTAAAATAGTTAACAAGTACAGTTAAACACTTATTAAGTTCTTTGGAAAGCTAATCAATTTGAATTAGTATAGTGATTAACTCAGTAATTCGCTTAAGTAAATATTAAAAATTTAAATTTAGTCTTATGTATATAATAATTTATTAGTCAACAATAAACTTTTAAATTGAGCAATTGAGCTTAAATTTACGGTGAATTAATTCTTGTGCTGTTTGGATGGAGAAATCATTAAAAAAAAACCTTTTGGAAAGGTAATTAGGTTTGATTAGGCTATGAGGTAGCTACTATGCTTTAAGGTTTAGCCACATGACTAGATATATAGATATTCTAGCTACTATATTTGTTGAGCTATATATATATAGTAGGCAATTTTTAGCAGCTTCCCATGATAAAAAGATGGCCCAAATCAAATTATTAAAGTGGTAGGTTTTGAAGTTCGATGTTAATTCAATTGAATTGAAATGACCCTCCTTCAAGATCTCTTTATGCTATTAATATGTTCTTGTGGGTCTAATGATCTATTTTTTGCTACTTAGCTTGTGGTGCTACCACCTTATATGGAAACAATCACAGTTCCACACAAGAAAATGGAATTTGAGTCATCCAAGAAAATTAGTTACATTTTATTTTTGTCGTGTATGTTTTCTTATGATTAAATTTAATCTTGAAAATTGGGGGATTTTTTTTTAAATAAATAAAAAAAAATTAAATTTACCGTTTTAGACACGCATGGGGTATTTACCATAATAGGTGACCCTTCCTATTTCCGGGCTCTGCATACCCAGAATAGCATTTACACAATTTCCGGGCTATGCAGTCCCAAAATTGGTTCAGGTTATATAACTTGCACCAATTCCGAGACTGCATAACCCGGAAATGGTGTAAATGCTATTCCGGATTTGCAGAGCCCGAAAATGGTGTAAATATATTTCCGGGTCGACGTAACCCGGAATTCGATCCGAAAAACTATAAATGGCGCCCATGGTTCACAACTCTTTTTTTTAAAATTTGCAACTCTATTTTTTTTTCACTCCTAACTTTTTTATAACTACTAATCTAATTTTTTTTAACAACTCCGTTTTTTTTATTTGGCAATTCTGATTTTTTATCTTAATTGCATCGCAAATTTCGACATAGCATGTTCAATGTTCATACATTTTAGTTACCTAACATACGGGTGCCAACAATAATACACTAACTAGCTTCACTTAAAATGTACGTAAATAATAAACAAAAACAAATGGTGTGAAGAATATAGCTAACCAGGGCTCCCGCGATGTGTCACTCGCGGTTGAGTTGGTGTAAGTCTTTCCCTTCCTGCGGAACAGGGGCTGCCTGCGCATTGGGTCCGGCCCCGCCCGGCTGTTCGTCGCGATCATCTTCCTGCGACTGCCTTCTAGAACGTCCCCGGGGAGCCATGGTTTCACACTCAAGAGTTAGAGAGAAATTTTTGGAAGAGTGTGAAAGGGAGCGGAAAAAATGAGTTCTAAATGAACCATTTCCGCTGCACCCTTTATATAGAGTTCGTTGCTCCATTTTCGGGCTCTGCAAACCTGGAATAGCATTTACACTATTTTCAGGCTATGCAGTCCCGGAATTGGTTCAGGTTATATAATTTGCACCAATTCCGGGACTGCATAGCCCGAAAATGGTGTAAATGCTATTCCGGATTTGCAGAGCCCAGAAATAGGAAGGGTCATCTATTATGGTAAATACCCCATGCGCGTTTAAAACGGTAAATTTAGTTTTTTTTATTTATTTAAAAAAAATCCTGAAAATTGATAGTTAATTTTTCATAAAATATTATTTTTTGTGTTAAGTTAGATATATAAGCATATTAGACTCATTTGTCTTTTATTATAAGCTTACATTTTTTTATATAAAAAAGTGGTATTAGTTATTATTACATGGTATTATTATAATTTTTTATGACAAAAGAATGTTATAGTTTGATATTTGTTGAGCTCTAAAAAGAAATAAATTCAATATATATATATATAAAACGGAGAAAAAACTTATGAACAAAAAAATTTATGAAATCTCAAAAAAATACTCTATATTTTTTTTTTGTTGAAGGGCATTCTAGATCCGACAGACTCAGACTAATCGATTACGTCTTATCGAGTGTTTTTTTAGAGTTTGAAGTTATCATATTTCTTTCTGCATACAAGCTATCTCAAATATTCGAATTATTTAAGATTAAACACTTAAGCAACTCAAAAAACTTAAGATTTGAACTAATAAATAGATAGTCAAACAATCCAACCCGACCCGCTGTATAAAATATATTAAAATATAATCATTCATTTATTTCCACTTATAACTTGAGCTTATGGATAATTAAAAAACTAAATGACTCTCATCATATAGTTCATTCACATACACATACATAGTGTTTATTTTTTATATGTTAACCTACATATAAATGATATAATAATAATAAAATTATAATTTTAAAAAATATAGACACCCTCTCAAATGTCTAACTGTTTAGATATTGATTAAATTAAATCCATGTTTTAATTTCTTAGACAATATGACAGCCATATATATACATAATAATCTCTACCCGTGAACAAATTGTACTTGAAATCAAAATGTATAGAATTGAGTGGGATTCATGCATGATTAACTTTATGACCAAAATATCGCCGTGATTGAAAATTCAGCCAATAATAATTTTGTTTAAATTTAAAGTATGTATGAAATTAATTACTGCCAGCATATATATTATCATCAGCACTAATGATCGATGCCATATAGTCAACATTATATTGTTAGGAAATTAATTAAAGTCAGATTGCACAGTGTTAGACGTGTGAGACTCGCATAATAATTTAATTATTATTTTTTTTTGGACATTAATTTAATTATTATTCACTTACTAATAAATGGGAAGTTACCCATTTGGTGGGGTTGGGTAAGAAAAAAAGAATTAATCATGTATATAGAAAATCAAAAATCATTATTACACCTTAAAATTTAAATGACTAGTTTTTTAAAATTTGTGTACATGTTATATTAATTAATATAAAATAAGAGCCATGGTAGCTCGTAATGAAAATTATGTGTAATAAACTGTGACAAAAAAATTGTCTCTAAGATTTTTTTGGTAACTGAAATAAACTGTGACAAAACGATTTTCGATAGATTTACACTTAACGGATGATGAACTACGTACTACTCTTACAAGTTTAGTTGCAATTCAAAACTGTCGCAAAAAAATTTGAAACTGTCACTATTTATTATTATTCTTGTAGCTAGTGAAAGACAATTTTTTAAAAAGAAAAAATTGTATTAACTATACACTTTTAATATTTAAATTAAATAAGGAAATAAAGTTGAGTGCTATAAAATAAGAAGTACATATAACATTAATCCTCTAAACTCAAAATATTGTCCCTCATAATGTTTTTGTCTTTGAATTTTCATCATTAGAGGAAAATTTATTTTTTAAACCAAGCTTATAACAAATTAAAGTAAATTAAACTAATTGTTGCTGAAAAGTAAACAACACTAGGGAAGGGCAACTGAAAATGAAAGCATGGTTTTAGAATGTGAACAAGTTATTTATAATGTGCATGTATCTATAAAATAAAATAAAATAAAACACCATAAAGAGTTCATATTTAAAAAACAGATGCTTTATTTAGAGTAGTAATGCTTTTTTGCCTTTTTAATTTGCTTGGACAGGAGCTAACAAGAGGTGGGTGATCATGCTTGAAACCAAAAAGAATTTTGGTCGGTGGAAATTAAAGCAAAGCTATACTCAATTAAAACATTATTATTATTATAATAATGATGCACTTTTGCCCTTTCCTACTAATCAAAATCCAAGTACTCCATTTTAATGTGTAAAATAAACCACTGTTTGAGCATACAAGGAGAAGAAGGAAGCTGCTTCATAAGGAAAAGTTTTAGAGTAACTAGCTTTTATGTAGTTTATACTTTATAATAATAAATAAATACTACTATCATCAATTGGGTTAATTAATTAAGTAGTTAATAACTGGTTTGTTCATTAAGTAATTTGTTACTTATATAATTGTCGAAAATTTAAATGACATTTTATATATGTAATAATTCAATGACGAGCGACAAACTCATCCTATAAACTATCATATTTATGCAATATTAAGCGAATAACTATGGTTACAGATAGAAATAAAAAATATCGTTAGAGATATAATTGTATTAGTTTTTGATATGTTTAGAATTTGATTTGTTTTTGCAAGAGGAAACATATTAGAATTAATAATTTATGTATTTATTTTTATCGACTTAACATTTTTAGATAAATAATATCATAGTAGATAGTAGATGTATTTGATTTGAAACAATATTTTTTATTTTCTTTATTTTCGTATGTTTGGATTCTTTAAAAAGAGAAATTGTCAAAAACCAATATTCTTTCTTTTATATACAATTTTTAATAATATTCTAAAACCAAATATATCATAAAAATAAGAGTAAATAATTAATTATAAAATATTTTTGCAAACTCATAAACTCTCTTATGATTTAAATTAATATTGCATCTCAAGCCCCCAAAAAAATTAAGGAGAATTTTATAATAAAAAAGTCTTTTAATGCATTTTATAAAAAATACTCATAAATTTTATTTTAAAAATAAATAATAATAAAATAAAATATTTCACATCAAAATTATCCGATCATTTATTAAGAAAAATCTTTTCATCTTCGTCGATATTTGGCTGTGACATGCACAAAAATTTAATATTGCATCTAATAATTTACATATAATGAATGTTCTGGTCACGAGAAGAATTGATGTTTGATTTATTATTTGAGCAATTTTGCTGAGAGAGCAGCTTAAAATCCAATGGACAATTACACAAGACGATAGAGGTTATGAGAAATTAAAGAAAAGGCAGAGAGGGCAGCATCCATCCATAAATAAATAAATAATAAACAGCAAAATTAGTTTTTTTATTTTTTTATTTTTTCAAACTGTGACTTCTGAACTAGGTACATATGTATATCAGCTTTGCAAATAGAGTAATTAAGAGGTAACATAAATATTACTAATTAAAGGCTTTTTTTAGCCATGGAAAGAAACGAGGGTTGCATTAAAGTTTTAAAAATATAAAACCACAGTTATGAATGTTGCTTTTCAAATGCATCATTAAGACATTAACAACACACACTTTGTGAGGAGAGAGGAAGAGAGAGTGTTACTCTTACAAGATGTGAATGTGATCTTGTCTCTGTTTAAGAAGAGAGGGGAAAAAATTAGAAAAAATGAATAAATAATGAATTAAAAGATTATAAAGAGAAAGAGTGAGAGATTAAAGAGGAGAGAATGAATTGAATGAACCTTGAGAGAAGTGATTGATGTGAAGACTGGGGAGAGGAAATTAAGCTTGGGGGCCCCCAAGCCCAAAGCCCAACCATGGTGCCCAAAGGGGGCCATCAACACCCATTTCATTTATATTAATTATTAATCTTTTCTTTTTTAAAAAATACATTATTTATTTATTATATATATGATGATGATTTTAAAGTAGATCATTCTTTTTATTTCTTATTTTTTGGAGTATTGAAACTTTTATTTGAGGCATAACTCTCCTAACTTCTTAGAACTTATGAGATGTATATATGGCTTGAATTAAAAAAAATATTCAATTAAATTTCTAATATATAATAAATATAGATATTATTGTTTATTTAATATTTTAATTTATACCACTATTAATTAATAAATTTGCAACTGGATTTAGCACTAGTGTTGGTAAATCCTAGCGCCGAAGCTCAAATCGACGATGAGGAAAGGGCAGAAGCGTTAAAGACGAAGGAATCATATAAAAACGGTGGGATTCACTTCAAATTCAGGAATGACGAGGATTTACTGGTGAGACTAATAGGAAAGAAGTTGTTGTGCAAAAGCAGGATTGATGGGGCTGATAATAAATCAAAATAGGGGAAAAAAACTAGTTAACATAAAAGGAAGATCTCTATTCACTAAAATTTTCAGGTTTGGTACTAAATTAAAGATTAAATGAGATTAATCCTTTGTATACAAGGGGCATCAGGAGAAAATAATACGTGTAAATGATGATATAGGAAGTCGAATGTTGATGGTGTTGAATTTAAGGAAATGCTATGTGAAATTGATGATATTGGTGTAGGTCACTAGCGCAGAGTAGTGTGTCCCTCAGAGAATGGTTGTTTTTGTTGTTTTATTTGATCTTGATGTAAAACAGTGTGGAAGTATTCATGGTGTCTACGAAAATACAAAATAGCGTAGCATATGCTGATGGAACAGGAGGGACTTTTGTGTTTATTGAATAGGTTGGCTGTTCAGAAATAGAATGAAGCATTGCTAAGATAATGTTTTTTTTTTAGATTTTGTTTAATTGTTGGTAGAACTTTTTAAACGGTTCCCACACCTTCTGTTGAGTCTTTTATGAGTCTTAAAACTATAAAAAAAAATAAAGTATATACAATATTTTTAGTATTGTTTAAATTAAACACTCCAAATATTTTTATACTTAGTACATTTTAAGCGATGTATATTTTGGCATGAAATAATCTATATTGAAGCAAACCTACATTTATGGAAGGAAAAGTAATTGATACATGATTATAAAGTATAAGTAGGGGAGGGAATGGGCGATCTAGAGTTTTAACTTAGACGAATCTAGCCTATTTCATAATATGTGGCCTAAGTTTAAGTCTGTTATTATTTGTAGGTATTTTTTAGGTTCGAGTTTAATCTGTTTAAAAGTTCGTTAACCCACGAGCCTATTTTAAAATAACTTGCTATATGAATTATAAAAAAAAATAAATTTTACTAAATATGTTACATAATATAATTATACTTAGGATCAACCCATAATTAAAAAAAATATAACCATTTTTTAAGACTAAAAAAAAAGCTACAACAGCTAAAATTAAATCTTTAAATATATTTTCTTTTAAAAATATTTTGACGGACCGACTCGACAAATTTTATAAACTTTTTTTTAAGCTTATGATCTGACTTGTTTAATAAAAAAAATTTATAAAAGACCTAAACCTAACTTATTTAATAAAACGAATCGAGACAAATGAAACTTGAAACGAATCGAGTTACGAGCTCTATCGAATAGCCTTAGGCCATTCTCATCCCTAGGTATACAATTCAAGACACTACTTAGAATCCATCCCATCTTTGCTTTCTTCTCTCTTTAGTTTCACGTGCCCTATTTAACAATGCTTCAAATATCGATTTTATCTTTTGTGATGCTACTTAATAACTAATAATGATAATGTCCCCCTTTAATATTGGCCCATCCTTAATCATCTTTATTAATTTTGTCACTAAAAAGTATACTAATCAAACTCCAAACTCACATCAAACTCTTTTGTCACTAAAAGCCTAATCTGAGGGGAAGCCTTCTCACGTTCGGATCATACTTCTTTCTTTTTCCCTTTCCTTTTTTTTTTTTTAAAATTTCATTTATTTGTTGTTTGTGATTATCACCGTGCATCTTAATTAGACTTAAGTGTCACATTAAACTGTCACTCACACACGCCAATTATACATAAAGCTAATTAAGTCACTCATGAAATTATTAATTATATGTATATTTATATTTACTCTCAGTGTTATCAAAATCAAGTTCATTGATGTTGAAGATATATTCATATCATCATATCACATATTAATTCTTCCTAATTAAATTAATAAATTTGATTCAAGTTTATGAGTTATTATCCGTACAAAAAGTTGTACTCTCTTTTTGTCTATCTATGATAATATATAAATACGGAAGCGTTTTCGATATATCCGAAAATTAGGTGTTCCTATATTTTTAACCGTTGATCTTAATTAATTTTAATTATAAAATATATACATAATTAAGATGAATGGCTAAAAGTATAATAACATTAATGTTCTTGGACATATTTAAAACGTTTCCTATAGATACAACTATTGCGTATAGCCCTATGTTCTTTTTTAATTTTATTTTTTTTTCCATATTTATGTGTAGCCTTGGTCACTTTTATTATTCCTATTTTTTTCTTGTTTCTCTTTGACTACAAATTTGTTGCTGTCTTGCTTCTTGTTATGACATTTTAAATTTGTTTTTTACTTAAGCACAAGAGCATAATTTCTTAAAAAAATTAAAAACTTCTAACTAAAACAAAAAGTTATCTTCAATGATGTCTCTCTCTTCTACAAGCAGCATTTCTATAGGGGAGAATAATGCATGGACTTTGTTTAATGCTCGTATTCAAGGCTTTGAGTAAGTGTTTTTTAGGTTGGTTGGAGTGATTATATAATTTTCTATCATAATGGACATGCAATTAAACTACTAAAAAAACAGAAGTTAGGGTATTATTTTTTCAATCATGCTAGGTGCACAAGTGATTTTAGTAACCAAGTGCAAAACCAAGTGGTTTAAGTAACTACACGCTCAAACAAGCCCACTCTCACTCCCCAAAGCGCGTGAACACGCACTCTCTTCATCGTTGCCGTCGTCATCTTCATCATCCTCATTCGTCGTCGTCGTCGTCTTCTTCTTCATCATCTTCCTTCTTCGTCGCCGTCGCCTCCACCTCCTCCTCCTCCTCCTCCTCCTTCGTCGTCGTCTTCTTCATCATCTTCCTTCGTCGTCGTCTTCTTCTTCTTCTTCTTCTTCGTCGTCGTCGTCTTCGTCTTCTTCTTCTTCTTCTTCTTCTTCTTCTTCTTTGCTTTTAATTGCCTGATTCAAGATTTGATTGAGTTACTTGATATTTGTGTGCATTCTAGATGGTTTGTGTGCATTCTAAATGATTATTTGTGTGCATTCTGCATAATTATTTGTGTGCATTCTGGTTTAACTTCAATGGTTATTTGTGTGCATTTTGGATGGTTATTTATGTGCATTTTGGATAGCTATTTGTGTGCATTCTGCATGGTTATTTGTGTGCATTCTGGTTTAGCTTCAATGGTTATTTGTGTGCATTTAGGATGCTTATTTGTGTGCATTTTGGATGCTTATTTGTGTGCATTCTGGTTTAGCTTCAAGATTTGATTGAGTTGTTTGTTATTTGTGTGCATTTTGAATGATTATTTGTGTGCATTCTGGTTTAGCTTCAATGGTTATTTGTGTGCATTTTGGATGGTTATTTGTGTGTATTCTGGATGGTTATTTGTGTGCATTCTGGTTTAGCTTCAAGATTTGATTGGGTTGTTTGTTATTTGTGTGCATTTTGCATGATTATTTGTGTGCATTT
>JASCZI010151103.1:0-12324 GCA_036250425.1 Stylosanthes scabra | reverse complement strand
TAGCTTCAATGGTTATTTGTGTGCATTTTGGATGGTTATTTGTGTGCATTCTGCATGGTTATTTGTGTGCATTCTGGTTTAGCTTCAATGGTTATTTGTGTGCATTCTGGATGATTATTTGTGTGCATTCTAGATGGTTATTTATAACAACCAAGCGCCTCAACCATTCTTGTTAAACAAATATCCCTTATATTAAGGGTAACCAGGCGCATGAATAAACATGAATGGCTAATCACTTGGTTGTTAAAACCACTTGGTCACCAAGAATAATTGTTATTTTTTATTTTGGAATATTCTACGTGTATATCAAAATAAGCAATTAAAATCAAATATCAACGTATAATACATATTAAATACAAAATATATGTGTAATTTAATTTAATTTTTATGTCTATTTTGTATTTTAAAATATATTATGCATCGATGACTATTTTGATAGGTAATTTTAATGTAAAAAAAAATTGTTGTTTTATTTTAATTGTAAATAGACAAAGTTGCCTTGTTTAAAAAGAAGGAAAAAAATTTGTTGAATACTTAAAATTGATGGTAACATGATAATCATCTTGTTTTTAAAATTCTTAAAATAAATAAAATAATATTCAATGTTATTCATTATTAAACAATATAGATTTTTTTACAACTTCTATTGGTAGAAGAATAAAATAATTTTTGAAAAATTTTAAAATAATTTTTGATATATTTTAGTGTATTTTTTAAGAAATAGATTCCATTGTTTAATAGAAATAAATACTAAGATCTATTTTATATATTTTGAAATGCGAGAAATTGAAGTAGGTGATTTAAGATAATTACTCTTCATTAATTCATTATTTGACTTATATATGCTTTTTTCCGAATAAAAATTATATAAATTTTTCTAAACAGTGCAGAGGGCAAAGTTTATCACTATATAGTAATTAACATGCTAATTAAATAAACAAAAAATCAATAGAAAAAAAATAGTTGAATCAAAATATCAAATTATTAGAATATACAGTAATGGAAGTAATAATCCTAAAAGAGTAAAATTAAGCCATGAGTATCTGCGAGTACAACATTAATTTTTTTATATAAAAAGAAAATTAGAAAAGGAAAACTGTGATGATCAGAAGTGGAAGATTAATGTGTTCAAAACGATATCTGACAAAGACAATCTAAAGAGAAGAATTCATAGATATGGGTTGGAAGTTCTACTATCTTAGGAAAAAGAGGAAAAGATATGGATGACACCTTCGATCATAGACTACAGTATATAGCTGAATGCTACTCATCAACACATTCAATATCAATTCCCCATTAATTACATCACTGCCAGCTTGTACCCACGCGTCATACTATAGGGTTTTCAATTTTCATCCATCTTAATTCTTATTCAATTTTTTTTTTGGTGTGTTTTTCATCTTATCTAAATCTAATTCATTTAACTCTATTTTTTAAAAATTAGTTCAAAAGAAAAGTGGAATAAATCACCTAGAAACTATAGTAATAACTAGTAAAAGATGTTAAATTGGTAATACATTTACAAATAAATGACGACCAAACAATGTTAAGTCAGATAAATTGTAGTACAATATTAAAATTAAAATTAAATATATTTAATTTAATTCTGGAAACACAATGATACTGATACTATATAAAATTTTTAATAAATAACAAGAAGATCAAACCATTAAATAACTGAAATAAATAAAACTCAGAATATCAATCATGTTAAGATCAATTATCTTAAATATGTATTAAAATTAACTATTAAAATTAATTATTAGTATAAAATAATAAATGAAATATATATTAAAAAATAAATAAATAATTAATAAATAAATAAATAATTAAATAATATATGTATTTATATCTAAATAAATATATTATAATTTATTTTGGTATATAGATAACATTTTTATTAGACTATATATGATTAAGAGTGACGATATATATATATATCAAAGACAGTTGTATTCATTCCATTAATGTAATAAAATGAGTACATAGGTGTTCGGTCCAACTTGAACAACCAAAAGAAAAAAAAGTGGGGTCTCCATATAATTATTATAATTCAAGGGTAAAGAAGAATTAGAAGAAAGATGATAATAAATTAAAGGAAAGAAAAAAACTGACTAATTATGGGGGTGGTAAAGGTGGTATTCCTGAAGCAATTCGTCCGCTAAGCAGAGGACGGAGGTAGCAGTCCTAGAGCCACCGTCAAATATGAGTTGATTTTTGTCGTTCCAGAGTTTCCAAAGGATAACAGCAGCTCTACTAGCCTTCAAGCGCCATTGCTGTTGCGTCTTCAGGAGATCAAGTATACCAGACCACCACTGCCAAAAGGGGCATCCGAATCCAAGTTGAAGAAAGGTTCCATACTGAGACCAGGGCTTATCTCTGATCGATTCCAAACATCTTTTGCAAGTGGGCATTGCACAAGACAATGAAGAACGGTTTTCCCAATTGCTGAGCATCTAGGGCAAATGTCGTGAACAGAGGGAATACGAGATTGCAATCAGTTCCTGACAGAGAGGCCTTCATGCATTGACTTTCACAAGAAAATCTTTATCTTTGGGGGACATCTGAGCTTCCAAATCGAGCTCCAAAGATGCTTCAGTTTACATTGTGGTGACAGAAAGTCAATTGGCGGATAGAAGAGATGAAAAGCTATAGCATATCTAGAAGCAACGGAAAAACAGTCACTCTTCTCTTTCGTCCAGGTTAGTGAATCTGTTCGTCCTTCATGAATTTGTGTGTTGATGATTGCTGCCGCTATCTCTGGAATAAAATTGCTATTGATGAGTTTAACATTCTATTGCTTGTTAGAGTTCAATAGGTCAGAAACTCTGATTAGATTAGCATTGGGGATATCTTGTTGATATAGTGAAATAGGATTAAAATCCTTCAACCATGAATCTTCAAAAATTTTGATGTTTTGCCCATTACAAACCTTCCATTTGAGGCCCTTCTCTAGCACTTTTCTGCCTTCAAGGAGGCTTCTCCAACCCCATGATGGGTTATTTCCAGAAAAAGCAGAGAGAAAGTTAGAGTTGTGAAAATATTTGCCCTTAAGAAGCTTTGCTAGAAGTGAGGAAGGCTTAGTCAAAATTCTTCAACCTTGTTTAGCTAGCATAGATAGGTTAAAAGCCTTAAGATCCTTAAAGCCCAAACTCCCCAAGCCTTTATCTCTGCAAATTATATCCCAACGGATCCATTGAATTTTCCGTTAATCATTTCGTTGTCCCCACCAAAAGTTGCAAATTTTCCTGTGAATTTCATTTAAGAGAGTGTCTGGCAATCTGAAACATGATAGGGTATAGATTGGCACAGCTGTTGCAACCGCTTTAATCAAAACCTCCCGTCCACTAAGAGAGAGTATGGATCTCTTCTAGATTTGTAGTTTCTGCTCTACCTTTTCCTTGACATATTGGAAAGTCTGTCTCTTAGATCTCTGAATTACAGCAGGGAGCCTCAGGTATCGGTTTTGGCCACCAATATAGGGAATATTAAGAACTTGGGAGATAGAATTCCTAATAGGATAGGGAGTGTTCTTACTGAAGAAAAGGGAAGATTTGTGGAGATTAACTGTCTGCCCACTTAACTCACCATAAGTATTAAGAATTGCCAATAGCTGATAACATTCATAGGTAGAGGCCTTGCAGAATAAGATTGAATCATCAGCAAACAATAGATGACTAACCGTAGGACATCTTGAATGGAGTCTAATACCTGACAGTTGATGGAGAAGTTCACCTTGATGTAAAAGGTAAGAAAGACCTTCAGCACACAAGAGAAATAGAAAGGGTGAAAGGGGATCTCCCTGTCTTAGGCCTCTAGAAGGAGAAAAGAAGCCGTTAGACTTTCCATTCAATAAAACAGAATAGGATACTGTGGTGACACACTGCTGAATCCATCCAATCAACTTGTTATTGAAGCAAAGTTTAGCCATCAAATCCCACACAAGGGCCACTCAACACGGTCATAAGCCTTGCTCATATCTATTTTAACAGCCACCTCTTGGGACCTGTACCTCTTATGTTTTAAGTAGTGCATAAGCTCATGAGCAATAAGAGTATTATCGTTTATAAGAGTAACGCTATATGAACAAATGGTTTTGGTTAATCTAGTTCAACCAAGTGATTTATTTCTATATTAAATAGAATATTATTTTGGTGTCAAATAGTATAAAAAATTGCACTTAAATAAAATTTTATTTGATATCGAAATAGTCTTCTATTCAGCATAAAAATAAATGACTTGGTTAAACTTGATTGACCGAAACCACTTGTTCACATAAAATTATTGATAAAATAAAATTTTCATTAATTGTGAAAAAATAAATTTAAAACAAAATATGATTAGTAAAATATTTATACATCTAAAATTATTTATGCACTTAAATTAATTACTAAATTAATTATTAATTGGACATTTATTTATATATATTTATACTATTTAATTTATTTTAATATATATTTTACGGTTTTACTAGATGTACACATAAATACATTAAAACACATAAATCTTTTTTATTTGAGGGAGTGATTAATTATGATGTATTTATGTGTTTTATGTGTATACTAATATTAATCGTATATTTTATATTACAACTAATTTTGTTATTTAATTTTAGGAAAATGGTAGCATGCTAAGTTAGTCGGAATATTCAAGGAAGCCCGGGGCGTGAGCGAGACGCGCCGAGCCCACTAGTAATGAGTGGCGCCATGTGAGTATTGAGAGAGAGAGAGTGTCCATAAAACTACAAAAACAACACAACAAAACTCTTTATGCCTTTCCTCTTCCCTTCACCTCTCTCTCTCCCTCTTTCTCGCTCTTCATCTTCCTCTTGTGCTACCTAGCTAGCTACACTTCTACTATTGCTACTCTACACCTATTCACCCTGATAATTGGAGAGAGAGAGAGAAGAGTGTTGTGCTTGTGAGAAAGAAGTTGAAATTCCCTGAGAAAGTGAAAAAGGATAAAGAAAGAGTGAGGAAGAAAGAAGAAGGAGGAGGAGGTGAGCGGTGATGGCGATGGTCATAGTAACGGTATGAAGTTGTTGTTTAAGTTGAAGTTAAAGAGCAAGAAAGAGAGAGAGGGAAAAAAAAAATAAAAAAAGGTGTGGGTGTGTTGTGTTGACAGAGCAAGAAAAAGGTCGTTATTGCATTTTCTCTCTGCACTACTCAGTTCCACTCCTTCCTACCCAACTTCAACCAAACCTTTTTCCCTTTTTTTTTTCTTTAAAAAATTAAATAATAAATAAATAAATAAAATAATTAATTATATCTGGCTTAGAGTTGAAAAAAGCCAAAGTGAGAGTAGTAGTAGTAGTAGCCACAATTGCAGCATCCTCAGCAGAAGGCAGCAATAACAGCAGTAGCAGCAGAACCCAAACCCAAACAGAACCAACAGAAGAACCTGCACATTCAGAAACACACAAAACCTTCCTTCCTTCCCTTCCTCTCTCTTTTTCTTTTTCCCCCACCCTTACTTCCTTCCTCCTCTCCCTTCTCTTCCCAGTTCCCACAGATTCAGATTCACCCAACAACATCATCACACTCCCACTCAAACAAAACAAAACAAAACCAAGACCCCACCCATAACAACAATAACAGTAACTGTAATACATAACCCTCTATCCATTCACACACAGACATTAACACAAACACTTAACCTGCATATATATTTAGAAAGAGAAATATATATAAAAAGAGCGAGAGACTCAAATCAGTTGTGGCTACTACAAGGAGGTTGCCATCAGATTCTGGTGCCTTCGCAGACTGGGCAGCCACTTCTTCCTCCGCCAGAGTTGCTGCTCCCGTCGACGACCTCTCCCTCGGTTTCAATGCGGGACCCCCTACCACCGCCGGACCCACCGCCGCCGCACCTCAAGGAATGTGGCCTTCAAGATCCTCCCTCAACTACGGACTCGCCCCTCCCGATATTCCTCCTCACGGAATGGTCGGACTCCGAGATGTCTTCGTCGTCGCTCCGGCATCCTCCTTCCACCACCACCACCACCACCACAACGACGCCGCCGTTTTGTCCTCCTCCGATCTCCACCATCTCGGGAGCAACAATTCCTCTAACAACCCCGCAACTGCACTTGGCGTCGGAGTCGGCGTCGGCGTCATCCCTCTCCTCACCGCAACGCCGTGTCTCGATCAGGAAAATATCCTCACTGGAAGAGCAAGAACCGCCGCATCGGGAAGCAGCGGCGGCGGAATTCAATTCTGGCAGGAACAACAACCTCATCATCATCATCAATACCTGAAGAAGCCGGGTCTTATAGACCACAATATCGGTGCGAATTTAATCCCCGGTGGCGGTAGCGGCGGCAGCGGAAGCGGCGACGGCGGTGGATCCAACAGCGGAGGCGGAACAACCACGTGTCAAGATTGTGGGAACCAAGCGAAGAAGGATTGTGCGCATAGAAGGTGCAGAACTTGCTGCAAGAGTAGGGGTTTTGATTGCCCTACTCACGTGAAGAGCACGTGGGTTCCCGCTGCTCGCCGGAGGGAGCGCCAGCTCATCACAGGCACGACGGCGACCACGGCTGCTGCCGTTGCCGGTTCCAGCGGTTCAACTTCCGGCGCCAAGAAACCTAGGCTGATTTCTTCCCAAACAACAACGAATTCTCACACTTCAACTTCCAACACCACTCCTCCTCGAAGCTTCGACACTTCCTCAAGCCATCAAGGTTCCATAGATTTCTTCATTCTCTCTTTATCATCATCAAGGTTTCATAGATTTCTTTGAAGTCACGTGAATGGTTATATCTCTAATAAAGAGTGGATTAACACTTCCAACTATGCATAAATTCATGCAATGAATACCGGTTTTTTTTACCGGTTTAGGTGCGATCGTACCAGTACTAATTAGAGCTAAGCTAAGCATTTTTGTGTATGGTTTGTTTGGAATTGTAGATGCGGGTTTCAAGGAGAAATTGCCGGGTCAAATAAGAGCGCCTGCAGTATTCAAGTGTGTGAGAGTGACGTCAGTGGACGATGAACAAGATGAGTATGCATATCAAGCCGTTGTGAAGATCGGTGGTCGTGTCTTCAAAGGCTTTCTCTATGATCAAGGCCATCAGAATCATAGTAATAGAGATAACAATAATAACAGTAATAATAATAATGTGTATCCTAATCTTTCTGAGCTCCATTTAGGTGGCGGTGGAGGTGGCGGCGGCGGTGGTAGAAATGGGGTTTCATCATCCTCACCAATGCTTGATCCTTCTGATGTTTATGCAGCTTCAGGTGGTGGTGGTGGTGTTGGGGGGTTACTGGGAGGTTCAACCTATGGTAATCCAATAAATTGAAATATATTTATGAACTTTGTTGTTGTGTCTTATTATTATTATGATTTTTTTTCCATTTCAAAGTGCAAAATATTAGTATATGGCACTTGGGAAAAAAAAAGGGCTTAATTAACTTTGTTGTAGTATCTAATTCAATTCTCTTTCTTCTTTTTCTTGTTAGATATGATTCTCAAGAGAGGGTTTGGGACTTTTGGGGGTTGGGTGATATCATTATTAGTCTGATCTATTGATTTTACTTTCTTTCTATGTCACTCTCTCTTGCATCATCATCTTCTTCCATTTTTAGTTATTTTGGTTTCTATTCTTTCTCTCTTAAGCTAGCTTCACCCTTTAATTTGTCATTTCATGAGATGATGATGATCTATGTCTATATAGATATATATAGTTGATGTACCAAGTTATTAACTTGAAAATGTGAACCAAAGAAAAAGGAGGATTGATGATTAATATTGTTTTTAATTACTAGTCTCACTACTACACTAGTTGTTCCATTTTGAACATTATTTTACTCCTTTTTGAAGCTAATTAATAGGGCTTTTCTTTGTTTTACTTTATACTATCTTTCCTTTTGTTTTGACATAGGTGAAATCTACAGTGTGTAATACCCTTAACCACATAGTATTATCTACAATGATAAATGCATGTGACAATGATGATGTCTTAGTATTTTATGCTTATTATTTGTGCCAGATATATTTTTCCAGCAGAATACACTAGTAAATATCTTTATGGTATGTTCTCTTCTCTGTATAAATTCCTTATTGTAATGTATAATATATTATTATTATTATATTGTCACCTTAGCAATAATATATAGTATAGTATATAGTATTGAATTATTTAAAAAGATTGTAGAGTTCTACTACTATAAGATGGTAGGGATTTTGAGTTTTACTGAAAGTTGGGTAGTGGTTTTAGACTTAAGGAGCATGAGAAGTAGTTGTAACGTCACCATCATATATGGCTGTCCTTTTCGGAGCCTATAGTTTATAGGGGTCATCACATCTATCTCTGATGCGTAAGCAACCTGCAAAAGTTTCTGCATTCATCAAGACACGGTGTACCCTTAAACCCTTTTTTATTTTGTATTTTTTGATTCACACATTATTAGTCTTCATCCTCATCTCTATCTAAATCTTAGTAAGATCTAGTGTTAACATGTATTAAACCTAGCTGGGGTGATTTAGTGGTTAACTCTCTAGTCTGCTAAAGTAAGTGTTAGAGATTTGAATTCCGTCTTGTGTATGCAGAAACCTAATGGCCAGCGTCCAACCCTTAAGTGGAGTTCTGATCCATGACGGATTAGTCATTAGTCTGTCGGAATGAGGGATATCGTGGGAACAAAAAATAATTGTATTACATGTATTAAAATGTCAGTGTAAATTGAGAACTTGGGGTGGTAGTTTTACTTTTAGTGATATGTTATTATGTGACTATTATAGGAGTTCTTTAGAGTGTTTTTTGTTTGAATTATGTTTTTATTTTCAGAATTTTTTCAAGGAAAAAGTTAAACTAGAAATTAAAAATCTAAAACAAAATTTATTGTTTTCAATGTTTTTTCTTTTTCCTTCGTAAAATTCTAAGAACAGAAAATGTTATGGTAAACCAAATGCACCCATAGTTTCCGAAAGTTTTCTAAGGTACGATGTTCTTTTGCCTCTTTCTAGTGCCTACTATTTCTTAATTATTTTTTAAAAAAGTTTAGTGTATATTATTTCAAAGAGGGGGGTCGTGTGTGTAATATAATATGACCTAATCACTAGAGAGACATGATTTGATTTTTTGTGTTTCATGATGCTTTAGCTTTAACCAGCAATCTATGTGCTGCATTCTTTTTACAAATGAGTCCAGAATACCACATTTTAAATTATAACAGTACTAATTAGTTATCATGTATGCATGTATCTTTGTTGATTTTAATAGATTTTTCCTTGTATAGGTATATACATGTTCATTCATTATTTGTTCTTATCATCATCATCATGATCATCATATATTGGTGGATTGCCTAATCAAACTTTTTGATATTGTTTATTTCCGAGGAAGCTGCAGATTATGTGTCACTTATTAATTTTTGGCTAGATTCTTGCTTGCCATTTCTGACCATAATACTTAAACAAATATTGAAGGGATATTGGTCTCAATCCATTGCATGTTTTTTGTCATCTTTTCCTGCACATGCTAACCCCATTCCTTTGTCTGAACATCACCTTTTGTTTTTAAAATATATATTTTTTTGGGTGCAATTATGTATCTTAATTGCAATAGGGTTTTGTCTATTTCTTCTCCTTTCTCTTTGCTTGTCTTGTATTTGGTATACACACAAGTAACCCTTGATATGGGTCACTTGTGCATGTTATTTTGATATTCTATTATTGAATTGTTCCGTTTGGTAACTATCTCAAGACAGGTGCAAAATCTTTTGTCCTAAGACAAAATTTGATCAATTTACTATCTTCTTGTACACCGGAAACAATGTTGACAAAGATTGGGACAAATTTTATATCTTATTTCTATCTCTTCTTTTCAATCTCTGGTAATCCTTGTTTTGGATTACTTGGAAATGTTTTTTGTTAGTGTGTTGTTAAGTTTGGTAAGTGTCTCAAGACAGATGACTAAATTTGTTCGATTTACTATCCTCTTAGTACACCGGAGATAACCACTACAAAAACTTCCGGAGTAGCAATTGATTTTAGCGACAAAGAAAATCGGTTGCTAACAGCGACCAATTTGGCATGGACTTTTAAATGACAAAATAAAGTTGGTCGCTAAGAGTTTAGTAACCGATTTTGAAGTATACCAGTCGCTAAATCGGTTGTTCCGGTTTTTTCTTGTGGTGAACGGTGTGAATGATCAAGACAAATTTTATATCTTATTTCTATCTCTAATTTTTTCCATCTTGGTGTTTCTAAATTTTCCATTATGGACACATATTTAACACATTCTAAGAGATTGATTTAGAAAAATGTTAGAATTTATGTCTTTATCTTTTGTTACTATATAATAGCCTTTTTTTTTCCGTGGGAGAATTTGTCAGAATTGTTGTCTCATATAATTAGTGTTGAACTGTCCCACACTACCTATCATGTCAACCATAAAGTAGTCTTTATTACAAGACATGTACATTGTTGCATTATCAATTATAATGTTTTCTTTAGCACAAGTTAATATTAGTAATGTTGCATAGGAAAATTGAATGGTTTTGTTTTGTGCTAGTTCATTTATATAATATTTATCATGTTAATAATTGATCATGTGTGTGGGGACATGGGTTTATTTTGGGTGCATATGATTAAAAAAAACTGTGAGTGTTTCAACTCCTCCCTTTGTTTTGTTCCACAATGTGAAATGATTGGATCATATGCTTGTGTGTGCATTGAGGGCACTTCCTTTGTACTTTGGTGTTTTTTGTTGTTGTTTGATGGAAGAACATAAATTACAAGCATCACATGGATGGATTTTAATAATGGTGGTGTTGCTTGTCTCACTGGTGGGCACACTCCATTTTAGGGTTGATTCATTACAATTGATTAATTTACACGTGAGTTTTATGTCAATAATTCATTGGCTTTAATTGGGTGTTAGCATTTTGCAAATAAGGTTTTGGTTATTATTTTCAGGTTCAAATTGTTTTACTTTTGTTTTTTGAAAACTTAGACGTATTTTAATTTGTTGGGTTTTCTAGTGTATGCATGTAAATTTCTGCCATTTCTTGCATATATGAACGCTATGTTTGGAACTGTGATTTTTCATTTTTCCAATTATATTTATTCTTTTGGATTATAGTAATTCTGAGTTGAATATTTTATAAGGTGTTGCATTGCCTTCAATGATTCTTAAATAAGAGGGTTTAATAGCTTGCCCTATTGTGTATAAAACTTGTTAAGTTCCTAATGTGTTACACCATCCATTTATTTGTTGAATTTTTTTTTTTGTTTAAAATGGCTAAATAAATGGAATGCTTGCCTTTAGGAGAAAAATTAAAACCCAAATCTCGGACACCAACTTTATGATAATGCTAGATGTATATCTATTTTGGCCACTCAAGTCATTTTATTTATGCTAAATATATTATCATTTTGGTGTTAAATATTGTAAGAAATAGCATCGAAACGAATTTTTATTTAACATCAAAATAATCTTTTATTTGATCAAGATAAATAACTTGGCTAAATTTTGTCGTGTGCATCTAGAATTATGGATATTTTTAGAGAATTCTACTGTGAATAAAGAGAAATAACGAATTTTATTTTAAAAAATAAAATGAAATATTTCACATAATAGTTATTTACCTACTAATAAAAAAATATCTTGTTTTTGTTATTTTCTCTTTCCAAAATCATGTACCATAGGATGTAGAATCTGAATAGTCAATGACTTCTAGGAGATCATATCCAACTAATAAAATTTGCACCGATAAGATTTTCAACATAACATTTAAACGTGTTTACACTTTACACTCCTTTCTTTTAAAAAAAGGTTTTAAAAAAAATGCAACTTGTACCTTAGAGGACTTAAATCCACAGAATACATTTTCTTTTTTTCTTTTACCCTCTCCTTATGTTGTTTTCCACATTATTAAAATAAATTAATATTGAATGGACTATTCAAATAACATTGTAAGAGAATTCATCGTTGACATGATATCTATCTTGAACAAAATTTGCACTAATGAATGTGTGTGGCTTGTGAGCATTATTAGGTCCAATTTTCAAAAAAATAAATCGGTTTCGCTATTCACATTCCATTTTAGTGAATACCAAATTAACATTCGTATAAAATATGGTGATTGAATTGAGGCATTAACTACCTTCAATTCCTTTTTTATGGTTTGTCTATAATAACTGTATTTTTATACGAGTATAATAAAACTGATGTTTAATAAAAAGATACGTGAATAACATTATTTAAAATAAATAAATAAAATAGCATACAAGTTTGCTTTGCCATCAAAATCAAAAGATTTCACCATTTTCCAAAGCCATATATATATATATATATATATATATATATATATATAT
>JASCZI010151102.1:128871-139552 GCA_036250425.1 Stylosanthes scabra | reverse complement strand
TGAAAAACATATAAGTGTGAATATTATAAGAAAGTATACAACATGAATGGAACACTTGTATAAAAATCAAATCTGAGAATTCCTTTTATGGTAAATATATATATATTTTTGGTTCATAGTGAGAGATTAGGGATTTTGTAACATTGACAGAGTTTGGTTCAAGAACCCTAACTACCCAATAAAATCACAATTTTCTTTTTTCATCAAATGAAAATTTTAATTAATAAAATAAAAACTTTTTCAAAAAAGTAAATAGAGTCATCAACACCATTTATTATCCAGAGCTAATTCTTGCTTTATTTGAATCAAGATCAAGACAAGTGAAGCTCACTACTGTTAGTACCTTATACTAATAAATTGCTTATGCAGGTTTATTTTACCATTTTACCCCTACTTAGTTCTCAGTTTAGAGCAAGCACCCATGTAATAAAATAAAGCAGAAAGGGGCAAACTTGTACAAAGAAGCATAGATGAGAAAAAGATGATGATAATTAATAAATTAATAACAGCAATAGTATTATTATAATAATTTAATAATAATAAAAATAATTATAGATCCCTCCCTCTTCACCTCTTTATTCCTATCAGAGGAAGCAACAATAGCAGCGGCATCATCGTCATCATCATCACCCGAAAAAAAAAAAAATCTTGAGTCAAAGCTTCGAACCATTCTTCTTGTTCTTGTTCTCTCTCATACTTTCTCTCTCTCTCTCTCTCTCTCTCTCTCTCTTCAGCGCTTTAATCATTCAGTTCCAAGATTTTCCCTTCTCAGGTATGCCCTCAACTCTTTTTCCCCTTTTTCTGAATCTTCAAACCCGTTTCCCAATTTCCCCCAAAATCCATTCTTTTTGGGATTCCCAATCGAAAACCCTAGCTCCCGGAACTCAATTTTCAACCCCGCAATTTGGTTCTTAAGTTTGAGGTGAAAAAAATAAACAAAAGGTAATTTTGAAAAAATCGAGATTTGGACCCCGCCCAAAACCCTAGCTTTAGATCTTGCTTAGTAGTTCAAATTTCGAAGCTTTTTGTTGCATTAGGTTTGATTTTAGGGTTTCTGAAATTAGATGTTCAGCTCCATGTAGAATTCAGCTTGGATTTGATGTGAAGTTAGGATTTTTAGGTGATTGAGCTTGTGGGGTTTGTCTTCAAATTTGCGTCTTTGCATTTGAAGGAGTTTCATGCGATGCCGCAGTAATATGAGCTAGATATTCTGAGCTAACAGAGAAACTGAACCATTAGCAAAAAAAAAACAACAATGTTTTGTTTTTTTCCCATTCTGCTCTGAGTTTTGAACTTATGGATCGTAAGTGGTTTGGTTTGATTTGTTTGTGGAACTCTCTGTCTTTCTCTTTGTATTTATTACTTAAGATATGGTTTTGGAGTTTATAATTGTGGCTGCTCCAAAATGATTTGCCAACAAGTTCATATTGTAGTTTGAAGTGTTAGTAGTAGCACTTTATATGGGTACAATTTTCCATTTTGCGTTTTCAGTGGAATTCTTTTCTAGAGAAGTTTTAATGTGAACTTTATGATTTAATAGTTAGATGCCACCTCATTACGTAGCGGAGTAGCGGTTTATTTATAAACTACATCAGAGTAACGCTTTCTAAGCGCAATGTCGGTGTCTAACGGTTTTTATGCACTTATTTATGACGTCGTTGTTGGCATGTTGACATTTGAGTGGTGGAGAAAGATTGGAGGGATATATTTAAAGATATCTAACTTCTTGGCTGTGTTTTCATTTTCTTAGAAGGATTAAGGAATATAGGTATAGGTATGCACATAATAAATGAAACTTATTTACCTCCTGCAGCTGGAGCTAAATTTGGATTCCGTGTAGGCTAGAGTTTAGAATTTTGTGTTTTATTTTTCTAGAATATGTTCTATGTCTAGCATTTTTAATGCATTCTGCAGAATGGAGTTGATTTATATCCATCCTTACCAGTTGTAGGAAGTCCACTAACACTGGAAAATATGTGCCAATCCCTTTTCCAATTAAAAATCTTGTTATCCTTCATTATTCTTTTAACATACCTTTCTTGTTTGCTTAATTGGCATTGATTGAAAAATGACCTGGATGATACTTTTTTACATGCAGTTTAGCTATTACAGCTACTTGTAGTGGTACGATGCTTGGGGCATTATGCCGGCTATAGTTAGGGGAAATGCAAAGGTATCATGCTGGCAGCTGCACTAGTGCAGTTAATAACAGTGCAATAGGCGGGCCATCTGCTAGAGATGGTGGAAGATCTGATTCATCTACTTTGCCAGCTAATTTCCCTTTAAATTCAAGGTAAGAATTTTTCTCTCGACGCTGTTCCATTAATATCATGTTGCCAAATTTGATGCTCTGCTTGGATGTTTTTAACTATGGATGACAGGCTATAATAATGTTTATATCTGTCTTTGCATGTTTGCTACAGCTGATAGTATTAATTCCAATAGAAGCTCTTTTTTTTTGGCGACTAGTTCCAATAGAAGTTAGTTTCATGATAACACGGTTCAAAATAGATTATGTTTATTCTGTATAATGGTCAAGCCTGCATCTTATTTTAAAATTTTATTCTTCTAAAGATTTGTTGTCTTCTAAGTGAGATATTAAAATACTTAATTTTATAGAAACAGTTAAATCGTTATCTACATGGAAATATTGACTTTAACTAAGCAAAATAATTTTCAAAGTGTTCAAGCCAGAATTCTTTTATTTTTCTAAATTTGATTTCTTTCGTCAGTATGCAAACTTTACAATTATTTAATATCAAATTGGTTTTCATATATTTAGTTAGTGGTAAAAAAATTCGTGGTTATTGAATCTACATAAATTAAATTTTGAAATTACAAATTAGGATTGACAATTTAATTTTAATATAAATTTCTATTGTACTTGGAATAGCTATTGAAGGTGGTTCAATCTCTTTGTTCTCTTTTTCTGTTGAGTTTTATTATGGTCTATAGCGTTCTTTTTACTTTCTCTTTTTTTCCCCCTCAAAATATTTTAATATTCAAAGCATTTTTTAAAACTCTCTGTAAAGCATTGTAGTCGCTGACCACTGGGACTGTTTGAAGGTGAAACCTGTTGTATTGTTGGAGCTATTTCCTTAAGGGACTAATGTGATGAGATATATATAAAAAATGATTTTTTCTTGCTTTTTTTAAAAAATGATTTCAGTCTAAAGTCTAAACCCTTTTACTGCAACAAGGTTTGTTAAATTTTATGTAAAGCACACATTTGTAAAAGAAGAGTTTTGCTGCTAGTATATTCCCTTCCCCAGCACCCCACCAAGTGGGACTTGAACTGGGTTGGCCCTTTATTTTTTTTGGTGTCTTTGTAAAAGAATAGTTTGGAGGATTTGTACTTTGATCTAACCTTTTAGTTGTATTTAAATTCATATCTGCTTTGCCTTTGGAACACTGACAGCCCATTTGAATCGCGGAAGTTTTAATTCTTCATATATTTTCTTAAGAATTTAATAATCAAATGGTATACTATTATTATTATTTTTTTTTTTGATTATTCAAGATCACAAATTTGACATTGTGAATCATTCTGAATGCAACCATTCTGTTTGCAGGCGACAACCACAGTTAGCCCCATACAAGTTAAAGTGTGATAAAGAACCATTGAATTCTAGGTACTTCCTGAACCTAATAGCTTTGCTTAAATATTGCTTACTTTGAGTTCATAAATAACATTGTGTCATACTGTGCTGTCTTGTGGATTGAACTTACCTACGTATTGTTACATATAGAAATGTTGCATGTAAAACATTTTCCAGTATCTGTTTGTATCGCTTTTGTTTATTTTTACCCAAACCATTACCTAAAGGTTTTATTATTGTTGTATAATTAAATGTTAAATCATTTTCTTCTCAGGCTTGGACCACCAGACTTTCACCCCCAAACGCCAAATTGCCCTGAGGAGACTCTAACAAAGGAATATCTTCTATCTGGATATAAAGAAACGGTTGAGGGGCTTGAGGTGCATCATTATATTCTGCTGTTTTGTTCATACCAAACTTGATTACATTTTTATTTATTATTTTTTCACTCGTGATCCCAGCTACGAGGAGTATGATAACCATACAATGTTCACTATTTTCTAACAATATCGTTTTCGTGTATGTCTCAGGAAGCTAGAGAAATCTCACTGTCCCAGGTTCAAACTTTTAACAAGTCAGTTGTCCTTAATTGCAAGGAGGTGAATCCCTTTCCTCTAGTTTTTGTCAGATATTCATGTCTACTCTATTTATTTTGGCTTCTCTGAATTCACAGCACAACATCCATTTTCTATTTTTTTGTTTTCATTCATTGATTCATTTGAAGCCTTCTTAGATTCAGGTTAACTTGTGTCTTTCATCTTGTTTTCAGGCTATTAGAAAACATCTTAGGGCCATCAATGAATCTCGTGCTCAGAAGAGAAAGGTAACCTTTGTTGTGTCCTGTTTGCATTTTATCCTTTCTAACAATTTTCTTTTATGATAATTCCATAGTTGTCAGTTCTCTTGTAGTTATTTTGGATTTCGTGCATGCATTTGATCCACGATTGTGCTTATTTTGGCAGGCTGGACAAGTATATGGCGTGCCCCTCTCAGGATCACAACTTGCTAAGTCTGGTGTTTATCCGGAATTGAAGGCATGTGGTGAAGACTTCCGGAAGAAATGGATTGAGGTATACTTAGCTAGTGTCTAGCTCACACTGCTTTCCTCTTTTTGCAAGTGTTGTACTATGGTCCATCTATTTGTTCCTAATGAATTTGGTCTCAATTTTTTCGAAGAATGGTTATAGTATTAATTCCGGCTGGATGTAGGGTATGTGAATCATGGCGGAATCTGGATTATATTTATTCGCTAAAAGATACTTACAGGCTGTTGCTATTAATGAATAGGAGAGATATTGTTATGTAATTTTCCATTGCCAATTCCTTAGTCTGGTGGTTGTCCAGTCTGATGGCTTGATATGCCTCTAAAATCTTTAAATATATTTGCTATTGCTGGTACTTCAGTAACTCAATTAAAGTTTTATTATAGGGATTATCTCAACCACATAAGAGATTACGCTCTTTGGCTGACCATGTCCCACATGGTTACAAGAGAACATCCCTTTTAGAAGTTCTTATAAAGAATAATGTTCCATTGCTGAGGGCCACCTGGTTTATAAAGGTTACATATCTCAATCAGGTATGGATTCTTCAATTTTGGTATATATATTTATCTGTGTTAACTTTTTTCCTTTCAATGTCTGAAGGTATATTATGTTTGAACTTTGCAGGTTCGACCTGGTTCTGGTAGTATATCTTCTGGGGCTGCTGACAAAATTCAGCTGTCTCGTTCTGAGGCTTGGACCAAAGATGTTATCAATTATTTGCAATCTCTTTTGGATGAGTTTTTCTCGAAAAATGCATCTCATTCTACTCATAATAAAGAGCGACCACCACAAATGTCTTATGCTGGATCACTACAGCACAAAAACGATCCTTTACTATCTCTTTCTGATGGTGAAGAGCCATCCTTACATTTTAGATGGTGGTATATTGTTCGGCTACTTCAATGGCATAATTCTGAGGGGCTGCTTCTTCCTTCCCTTGTCATTGATTGGGTTTTGAATCAAGTACAGGTGGTTTACATTTTCTATATTTTATATTTAACAAATTCTATACTTGCTGATTCCAGCTTCAGGTTTTAATTTTCTCATTTCTATGCCTTACAGGAAAAAGAACGACTGGAGGTTTGGCAACTGTTATTGCCTATTATATATGGCTTTTTAGAAACTGTTGTTCTTTCTCAAACTTATGTGCGCACTCTGGCTGGGATAGCACTTCGTGTTATTCGAGATCCTGCTCCAGGTGGATCAGATCTAGTAGATAATTCTCGGCGGGCTTATACAACTTATGCTCTGATTGAGATGATCCGGTATTTAATACTTGCAGTGCCGGATACTTTTGTTGCATTGGATTGCTTTCCTTTGCCATCCTCTGTGGTTTCACATTCAATCAATGATGGGAATTTTGCACTAAAACTAAATGAAGTTTCAGGGAAGGTAAATAATACTTCAGATGATTTCGGTCATATTATTTCATGCATTCAGAAACATGCCGAAGATCTTGCTAAGGCTGCAAGCCCAGGCTACGCAGGTCATTGTCTGGCCAAAGTTGCAAATGCCTTGGATAAATCTCTTGTGCATGGTGATTTACGTGGAGCATATAAATTCCTTTTTGAAGATCCCTGTGATGGAACTGTATCGGAAAGTTGGGTTGGTAGAGTTAGCCCTTGCTTACGGTTATCACTGAAGTGGTTTGGGACTGTAAGTACATCACTTGTTTATTCAGTGTTTTTCCTCTCTGAGTGGGCAACATGTGAATTCAGGGATTTTAGTGCTACTCCTCCGAATGACATCAAGTTCACTGGCAGAAGAGATCTTTCCCAAGTCCACATGGCAGTTAGACTTTTAAACATGAAGATGAAGGATATGAAGATTTCACCAAGACAAATGAATGGAAGCACTCGTAGAGTCAGTTATTTAGAGAAATGTGCAAATCAGAGGCATGTGGGAAATGTCTCCAAAGTAAAATCTGGTTCAAAAAGTAACAGTTTCTCTGTTATTTTTGAAAGCGCGGGTCCACTCCATGATATTATAGTTTGTTGGATTGATCAGCATGCCGTGCACAAAGGGGAAGGGCTTAAACGTGTTCATCTATTTATGGTGGAACTCATACGTACAGGCATATTTAACCCATTGGCATATGTACGCCAGCTGATAGTCAGTGGCATAATGGATTTGAACGCAAATTTGGCTGACCTGGAGCGACGAAAGAGGCACTATTGCATCTTAAAGCAACTTCCTGGGCATTTTATGCGTGATGCTCTGCAGGAGTCGGGGATTGTTGAAGGGCTGCAGCTTGATGAGGCCTTGCAAATTTACTTGAATGAACGCCGCCTCATACTTCGTGTCCCATCAAGTGGGAAGCAAGATGATGCTAGTGGTACCAATATATCTGGCATCAAGCGGAAAGGACATCCAGCTTCTGCAAAGAGTGGTGCTTCTGCTGTTACATCGTCATCTGATCCATCTAAAACTACTCTTTCTAACTCAGCATCTTCTAAAAGTGCAAAAGGTGGTGTTAGCATTGACGAGCTGAAAGGAGCCATTATGGCCTTGTTACAGCTACCGAGTAGTATTGCTAATTTGAACACTTCAGCAAGTGATGAATCTGAAGGCAGTGTTAGAAGACCTATCTTGCCTAACAGCAAGATTGATCAAGTGGAAGCTACACCTGGGTGTGAAGAATGTAGAAAAGCAAAGAGACAAAAGTTGAGCGATGAAAGGAGCTCATTTGCTCTAGTTCTTTCTGATGATGACGATACATGGTGGGTGAAGAAGGGGTTGAAATCCTCAGAGCCTCCCAAAGTTGATCAACCTCCAAAGTCAACCAAGCAGGTTACAAAGAGTCGTCAGAAGAATGTCCGTAAGACGCAGAGTCTTGCTCAACTGGCTGCTTCAAGAATTGAGGGTAGCCAGGGGGCATCAACTAGTCATGTTTGTGATAATAAGGTAAGCTGCCCTCACCATAGAACAGGTACCGATGGAGATAATCTGAGACAGGCTGATAGCAGCCGAACAAGCCAGTGTGGGGATATTGTTTCCGTTGGCAAATCGCTAAAGCAGCTACGCTTTGTTGAGAAAAGGGCAGTAGCATCTTGGTTGATTATGGTTGTTAGGCAGTCGGTTGAAGAGACTGAAAAGAATGTTGGTAAAGTTGGTCAGTTTGGCAGGCCCTTCCCTACAGCTGATGATAGAAGCTCAATAAGGTGGAAACTTGGTGAGGATGAACTTTCTGCAATGCTTTATTTGATGGATAACTCTGATGATTTGGTATCAACTGTGAAGTTCCTCCTCTGGTTGCTGCCAAAGGTTCCCAATAGCCCGAATTCTACAATTCATAGTGGAAGAAATGTTATGATGCTGCCAAGGCATGTAGAAAACCAAGTTTGTGATGTGGGAGAGGCTTTTCTGATATCATCACTGAGAAGGTGCTGAAAATTTGTGATTTTGATCTTTATGCTTTGGTTGACAGTTTCTTTACAATTTTTTTTTTAATATATAAAAAATGAACTTTCTTTTTCCACATTGCTTGCTATACAGGTATGAGAACATTCTTGTTGCAGCAGACCTTATTCCCGATACTCTGACATCTGCAATGCATCGTGCTGCTGCTATTATAACCTCTAATGGAAGGATTTCAGGTTCAGGAGTCCTGGCATTTGCTCGGTATCTATTGAAGAAATACAGCAGTGTGACTAGTGTCATTGAATGGGATAAAACTTTTAAGACTACTTGTGATGCCAGACTTTCCTCTGAACTTGAACGGTCAGTGGATGGGGAGTTAGGGTTAGTTCCATCAGGAGTTGAGGACCCTGATGACTTTTTCCGTCAAAAGATAAGTGGTGGCCGGTTACCTTCCAGAGTAGGTTCAGGCATGAGAGACATAGTGCAGCGTAGTGTTGAAGAAGCGATTCACTATCTTTTTGGAAAAGATAGGAAGGCCTTTGCTTCTGGTACACTGAAAGGTCCTGCTTTAGAAAAATGGGATAATGGATATCAAATCGCTCAGCAAATAGTTATGGGACTCATTGACTGCATTAGGCAGACGCCAGGTGCTGCACAAGAAGGTGATCCATCATTGGTGTCTTCTGCCATTTCTGCCATTGTTGGCAGTGTTGGTCCAACATTAGCAAAGATGCCTGATTTTTCACCTGGAAATAATCATTCGAATACAACGTTGGCTACAAGTTCTTTGAACTATGCCAAATGTATACTCCGAATGCATATAACCTGTCTGTGCCTGCTTAAGGAAGTCTTGGGAGAACGCCACAGCCGTGTATTTGAGATTGCTCTTGCAACAGAAGCGTCTAATGCTCTTGCTGGTGTTTTTGCTCCTGGTAAAGCATCTCGAGCTCAGTTTCAAATCTCCCCTGATTCCCAGGATACTGGTACCACTACTTCAAACGACGTGGGAAGCAACTCCAATAAAGTTATGGTTTCAAGACCAACAAAAATTGCTGCTGCTGTTTCTGCACTTGTTGTCGGTGCAATTATTCATGGTGTTACCAGCCTGGAGAGAATGGTATCTATCCTCAGATTAAAGGAGGGATTGGATGTTGTGCAATTTGCAAGAAGTACGAGGTCCAATTCAAATGGAAATGCGCGTTCAGTTGGGTCTTTTAAGGCAGATAGTTCAGTTGAGGTTCATGTCCACTGGTTTAGATTGCTTGTGGGAAACTGCAGAACCATGTGTGAAGGATTAGTGGTGGAACTCCTTGGGGAACCATCTATTATAGCACTTTCAAGGATGCAGCGTATGCTGCCTGTAACTTTGGTCTTTCCGCCTGCCTATTCAATATTTGCCTTTGTCAAGTGGCGGCCATTTATTTTGAGTGCTAATGTTGCAACCCGTGAAGACATTAATCAACTTTATCAGTCTCTAACTGTTGCCATAACTGATGCAATAAAGCATTTGCCTTTTCGAGATGTATGCTTTAGAGACTGTCAGGGTCTTTATGACCTTATGGCTGTGGATGCAAGTGATGCTGAATTTGCAAATTTGCTAGAGGTGAATGGCTCAGATATGCATTTAAAATCCAGGGCATTTGCGCCTCTGCGTTCCAGGATTTTTCTGAATGCCATGATTGATTGTAAGCTGCCCCAAAATTTTTATACAAAGGATGAGGGGAGCCGGATTTCGGATGAATCTAAGCTTCAAGATAAGATTGTTCATATTTTGGATACCTTGCAACCTGCCAAATTTCACTGGCAGTGGGTTGCGCTCAGGTTGCTATTGAATGAACAAGCCCTCATTGAAAAACTGGAGACACATGACGTGTCCATAGCTGATGCTATACAGATGACCTCACTTAGTGCTGAGAAAGCTGCTGCTGCTGCTGCTTCCGAGAATGAGAACAATTTTATTGAAATACTTCTCACAAGATTGCTGGTTAGGCCTGATGCTGCTCCCCTTTTCTCGGAGTTGGTTCATCTTTTTGGTAGATCACTAGAGGATTCGATGTTGTTGCAAGCTAAATGGTTCCTTGGAGGCCAGGATGTACTATTTGGTCGGAAGACCATTAGACAAAGGCTCCAGAATATTGCCGAGAGTAAAGGGCTCTCTGTTAAGGCTCAATTTTGGGAGCCATGGGGTTGGTGTAGTTCATCTACAGATCCAGTGACTGTCAAGGGGGATAAGAAGTTTGATACCACAGGTCTTGAAGAAGGAGAAGTTGTTGAAGACAGAATGGATTCGAAAAAAGGCCTAAAGGGGTCCTCTCAAGCATCTGATTGTGAAGGCGCTGGTGGTGACCAGCAGCATGTTACTGAGAAGGCTCTTATTGAGTTAATCCTTCCTTGTATAGATCAAAGCTCCGACGAATCCCGCAATTCCTTTGCAAGTGATTTGATTAAACAGTTAAATAATATAGAGCAACAAATAGCTGCTGTTACACGTGGGGTAAGCAAGCCCGTGGGAAGTACTTCCCCTGGAATAGAAGGTCAGACAAACAAAGTAAGCCGCAAAGCTATGAAAGGTGGTAGCCCTGGATTAGCTAGACGACAGGTAGTTGTAACAGATTCTTCTCCTCCGTCTGCTTCGGCTCTGCGAGCTTCTATGTCATTGCGTCTGCAGCTGCTCTG
>JASCZI010151102.1:100145-116557 GCA_036250425.1 Stylosanthes scabra | reverse complement strand
ATTTAGCATTATCTGTATAACATAATTTAGAATAACGTATTCATATCCGTAACAGAAATAAGTAGATTTAACATAAAATATTATTAAATTGCTGTAGAGAGAGAAAATGTTATTGCCCAGGCGTTGTTCCTTCCTTATGCCTGTTCCGGAGAGGCTGATGCCGTTCATGATAGAGGTCGGATTCGGGCACGTCATCCAGCTGCGGGATTTCGCCTTCGACGCATACGTTTTGCCTCCCGTGGTGTGAGTGCACCATCACGCTGCAGGATGTGGTATACCATCTTGGTCTCCGCACGGATGAGGATCTTGTTGGAGGGTGTATGCGAGATTTTCAGGAGCATTATCAGCAGCAGCCGTGGGATATGGTAGAGCAGTACCTAGGTGTACGCCCACCTGTTCCGGCCAACGCCTAGAATGAGTCCTTTGTCATTAAGATGGTGTGGCTACGGGAGAGATTGCAACACATTCCAGTCGACGCCGATCCCGACACGCTGCGTCAGTACGCCAGGTGCTACATCATGCTCTTAATTGGTGGGTACCTCATGCCGGATAAGTCCGGCAACTTGGTTCGCATTCGATGGCTCCCGTTGCCGAGGGACCTCACCGCGTGTGCCCGACTTTTGTGGGGGAGTGCTGTACTTGCGTGGACGTGCATATCACTATGCAGTGCTTCAGAGCAGGCTACGACGGATATTGCCGGATGTGTCCTGTTGATATTGTCGTGGATCTACCACAGATTACCCGGCTTGTGCCCCCTGAATTTGCAGTTGATGCGTGGCCATTGGCTGAGAGGTATGTGAATATGCATTTGTGTCAGTTATATTTCATTTATTTGTCATATACATGTGTGGTTAATCGTTGATCCTACGTTGAACAGGCTTATTGGATCTCGGCAGGGATCCCGGGATGTACAGGAGGGACGTCTGCTGCGGTGGCGTGCTAGGATAGACATACTCACTTGGGATGAGGTATGTGTATATGATTAAGTGTTCTTGTTTATGTTATGCAATATGTTGATCTTGTGATGCAATAACATATTTTCATGTGGTCAGATTCGCTGGACTCCGTATGATACTCTTGGGATACAGGCGCTTATCCCCGATTGGATGCGTTCACAGGGCGAGGTAGACACATGGCATTCAGCTATGCCTGTGGTGTGCTTCAACTTTGTGGGGATGCATCACATTGACCGAGTCATCAGGCAGTACGGAGGAGAGCAGCTAGTTCCGAGACACCCAGTGGACGTGACGAGGTTCATGAACATCACAGCCCGAGGGGATGATGTGTGGTGGCCCACGAGATTACAGACCTGGTATGATGGGTGGGGGCGCAGGAGGTCACCGGAGGTGATGGTCACTGTACATGCTTGTGGGGACCAGCGAGGCATACGGCAGTACTACGATTGGTATGTGGGTGTCGCGGCTGGGATCAGGTTTCTCACTCGGGCTGTAGATCTCAAAGACCCACGTTAGAACATGGCTCCACCTGATCTACCTGCTGAGCCTGTTCACGCCAGAGATGAGCTCACTATGCCTGACGATGCACCTGCTCCCCGCAGGAGAACTACACGAGAGCCTCCGCCTAGGACGGCAGTACCTGTGAGGGGTAGGGTGAGGCGTCGAGACCAGCGCAGGAGGACTCGGATGTTGCTGGCTGGTGCGGCTGCGCAGATGGATATGAGGAGAGGGCTGAGGAGGAGCAGGAGTACGCCGATCAGGAAGAGGTTGGTGCAGGTGTGGAAGATGGTGACGAGGCACATGATCAGGCCGGTGGTGACGTTGGCGGGGATGCCACTGACCCCGAGATACGTGTAAACTTCATTTCGGGGCTACTGACCCCGAGATAAGTAAAGAGTGCTTATTTTCGTAAATTTCTGTATCCGCGCCCATTTGTATAAATTTTAAATTTTTTTTATTTATTTAAAAAAAAATCCAAAATGTGTGGATGAGATTTTCCATTTGCATAATATATAATATATATTTTGTTTTAGGAGTTTTTTTTTTTTTTTGGACTCTGTACTTTTTTTTTATTGCGGCTCCTTGTTTACAGACTTGGGTTTTTTTTGGACCTAACAGTTTTAATTGGGTTTATATTCGGGGCCAGGGGATGGAGGACGTTCATGAATCATGAGGCCAGGAAAGAAAAAAACAACAAAAAAAAAAGCAAATGAAGTGACGAGTGGCAGCTGTTGGCTTGGCCAAGTGGTGTGGGAGACACCACTAAGAAGCTAAAATTGTGTGGGTGTGTGATGTGCGTGCGTTTGTGAATGACTAGGATTGGAGGCAGTTGTCCAATTCACCGTAAAAAAAAAGAAAAGAAAAGTGATGAGTGATGATGTGCCACGCCAAATATATACACATGCCATCATAATAACCAGTTAGTCAGTTATATACAATATTAATAATATGTTTAGGTGGAATTAGTTTGTGCAGCTATTTTGTTCAATAATTCAAATTACTATGTAGTGTGCTTACCTTATACCTTATAATTCAAATTTAGTTTAGTTTAATGGGACCCAATTTGGAAAACACTCTCACACACACATATATATCATGCTACTTTAAACTTTAGAAGGATCGAACTAAACACACACACACATTAAAACTTATGTCTTGTCTTGATTTATTTACAACTTTAAACATATTTTTATTTATCTGTGTATGTATATTTGATTTTAGAAATTATTATGGAAAAATAATGATAATGAAGTCAAGTGTATACTACTACTGTAAACTGTTGCCCCAACACTTTACAGTATGGTGATAGCAAATTTTATCTTATTCAACTTTATTTACCACCGAAGAAATCACTTTATTCTTTATTTACAGTGGAAGACCATACATTATTATTTCAAACCATTCATCATGAATACATGCAATGCAATGCCTTTCTATTTTCTTCTCAATTTAATTCATGTTCATATATATCTACATCTTGATATACCATCAGGGAATGAAAATCCTTATTAATTGGGACAAAAAAGACTAAACATAAAGCAAAACTGTGTACAAAAGAATACAACTAAACAAAAATTTACATATATATTTACAAACTATATATGCATTCAAAATTATTATTATTTATGTTTGGACGATGTGCATTGGAAGTGTTTAAATGGAGTTAGGTGCACGTGGCTACCAACCACTTAATTGGTTGTTGCCTTCTTCATTGCAACCAAATTAAATGGTCATAAAATCGACACAAAACCAATACATTATTCAACCAAATTAACATTATATTTCAAGAAGAATTATAACTTCTTTCTTGTTTGATTTATATTGAAATATCAATAAAAATTCAGTCAACCTTAATTAACAACTTAAATGAGATATTTTATTTTTTTGTGTTTCGAATGTTCTATTTTTAAAAAATTTAAAATTGATTGATGATGATTATTTTAGGGTTCGAATATTTTATAATTTTTATTATGAATATTCTATAAACAATAATTATAAATATTTTAATATTTATTAACAAATTTATTGATTACAAAATTAATAGTTGTCTATACTTTTTCTTGAAATATATATGGATTGATTATGATAAATTATTATGACCTTTCAAGGCTTAAATAATGCATTGATTATGATGAATTATTATGATATATATTAGTCTTTTTTAGTCAACATCAGTCAATTTTAGTGTTTAAATTTATAATTTAGGATTTATAGTATAAAATTTAAAATAAATAAAATATTTTTAAGAAATTGATTGATATTAGTGAAAAAAAAATTAGATATCTAATATTAATTAATCTTTATTAAAATATCGACATTATGGCAGATTAAATGTCTAAATGTAAATTTTAAAGTTACTATTTACCTTAACGTGTAATTACTAAAATAAATTAACAGCAATAATTCAAAAACCCTTATATTTTAATTTGGTGATGAGTTGATGACTATATAACCATTTATTTAATTGTTAATCATATTTTTGAAATTTTCAAAGATATTAGAAACAAAAATATACTTTACACTAATTATAAATATTTTTACCATAATTTTATTTTCTAAAACAAACTTATTTTCTTAAAAACTCGATTGTTATGTCACAAAAAAACTCGATTGTTAGGAAGGAAATAAGCCTAATAAGGTATTAATTTGCATTATTTTATTAAATTTTCTTTTAATTTTGAAATGCAAAATCAATTTTAATTATGAATAAGTGTCTTATAAATTAAAGTATATGGTGAATTGGTGATGATGAAAAAGCATTTAAAGACAAAGAAACTGGCAACTGCAATGCAGAGCTTGCCAGAGAGATTTCAATCTTTGAGTGGGCCAATTCTCAAATTAAAACAAATAACAATCAGAAATTAATAATAATCAAAAAATATATATAAGTAAATAACATGAATAAAAACCCCAAATGATAAAATTTGTAAATTTCTTTCTCCTAATTTTAAAATTAAAAAATAATCAAAGGCATCCTTAATTATCCATAATTAATAAACGAGACTATTCTCAATAAATAACATATTCATGTTAACAAATTGTAACTCAATTTTTTTTTAATTAAACTTTATTATTTTTGTCTTAGATTTCATTATTCATGTGCGCGTGATCTATTACGTGTGAAAATACATAAATAGTCTTGAATATATGAATAGCTAAATTTATTCATTGTGAGTATATTTCTTATTGAAATTAAAGTTCCTTACAAGAGTAAGATCCAAAGTGTGCCTAAAAAATCTGTTGTATACCACTTATGTGACATTACATCAAAACAAAATGCTATGTTATTAAGTAGAAAGTTTTGCAGAGAAGAATAATTATGCAGTGAACCTAATGTGCAATGCATGATAGGTGTTTGTTAAAATTTCTCTATGAATTCTATGTGTGTGTTTGATACTAATAATTTGTGTACGGTGAAGAAGACAGTGTAATGATAAGCAAAATGCCAGACATGCATTATGCACATATTCTCACTTCTCAGTGAAATAAATAACAGTACAACACTTTAGATTCTTCAATTTATTGTTGCCATTACCACCACCTTACACTTATACATGGAAGCAAATATAAACTGATTCCCATCCTTCCAGTATTTGTTTCAACATTTTTGCATAAAGTGTAACAGCAACACTCCACAGACCACAATCACGTGGTAAATTCAGTAAGCTATAGTTGTTTTCATCTCTGCATTCTGTACTTTCTATTCAGCTCTATTCAATTTATTTATTTACTTATTTATTTTACTGTTGCAATTGTTCTTCTTTTTTTCCTTTTCTTTTTTGCCCCTTTTATCGTTTCCTTTTTATGATACCAGAATGGAAGTAATCATTGCATGAAGGTGCTGGTTTTTCATGACACTTGAGTTGGTTTTAAGGCCATGGCTTCTTCTTGGAGTCCAAATCATGAGAAGATGCACAAGAACTTGAGCATACAGTTAGCTGTGGCAGTAAGAAGTGTTCAATGGAGTTATGGAATATTCTGGGCACCTTCAACAACCCAAGAAGGGTAATCAATTATAAAAAGAAGAAGAAAAAAAACTTCTTAGAATACAAAAAACAATGCCACTTTCTCTCATATTAATTTTCTGTTTTGGTCATTTTGATTCTGTTAAGTCTTGTTTATATGATGATCATGTTTCTTTAGTTTCATGAAGAGGTTGTCTTGTGTGAACTTTTTGAGACATACATAATGCTTTCATTATGCAGGGAAAAAAAAGGGAAGAAACAAAAGAATGATGTTGATGCTTCGTTTATCGTTTTAAATGAATTTTATTTTTACTTTCACTTTTACTTTTTTCCCTCTTCATAAATAGATAGTAAAGTGAAACTACAGAGTTTGATGAGTAGATTTTAGGAGGAAAGAAAGAAAATTTGATCTTGAGTTACAAGAAGGAAACAATATAATGTTAGCAAATAACTACAAATATAGTTTAAACTTATGTTAATGTGAATAATGTGATGCTTGAACACATACAGAGTGCTGGAATGGAGGGAAGGCTACTACAATGGAGACATCAAGACAAGGAAGACAGTGCAGACAACAATGGAAATTAAGAATGACAAAATTGGGGTTCAGAGGAGTGAGCAACTGAAGGAACTGTACAAGTTCCTTCTTGTTGGTGAATCTGATCCACAAACAAAAAGGCCTTCAGCTGCATTGTCTCCTGAGGATCTTTCAGATTCTGAGTGGTATTATTTGGTTTGCATGTCCTTTGTGTTCTACCCTAATCAAAGGTATTATCAGAAGTTCACAGATATAGTAACTTCTCAGAAAGATTGGTTTCACCTTTTTTTCAGTTACATAGAATATTTGATCAACATGTATATTATTCCTTTCTGCAAAAGTTCTTGTAGTCAATATGTATTTTTTTTGTCTACTATGTTTGACTATCATAGACCTTCAATATGCCTCCTTATTACACAGTTTGCCTGGTAGAGCACTAGAAATTGGTGAAACAATATGGTTATGCAATGCTCAACATGCAGATAGTAAAGTTTTCTCTCGTTCTTTACTTGCCAAGGTTGGATCTTATCTTACCCCCAATAAATCTTTCATTTTTATTCTTTGCTTTTAATTGTTGTGACACATGACTTTCTTCATCATCTTAACAATTCTTTGATCTGGACATTGGTGTCAATTGCTATCCCCACTCCCCAGAGTGCATCAATTCAGGTATGTATTACATTCTCTCTATAGAAATAAGAATTTTATGGTTGTAGAGAGCTTTTTCTATGTTGAAGCTAAGTTATAGTTCCTTCCTTATAGAAACTTCAAAGCAGAAAAACATATTTGTATTTTGAGATATTAGAAAGTCATTTATGTCTTCTCAACCAGAAGAGTTGGTATCAAAAGAAAAATCTTCTGAGCATTACACTATGGCAGTAACAAAGATCTAAATGTTTATACTGTGTTTGAAACCTTTTTTTCAGACTGTGGTGTGCTTCCCCTATCTAGGGGGTGTTATCGAGATTGGTACAACTGAACTGGTAAAATTTTTCATTGTTTTCTTCATGATTCTGGTTTCATTTTCTTTTCAATGTTAGTTCTAAATGTGGATTATGCTTAATTAGGTGCCAGAGGACCCTAATCTTATTCAACATGTGAAGGCTTGTCTCTTGGAATTCTCAAAGCCTATTTGCTCTGATAAATCTTCATCAGCACTCAATAAACCGGATGATGACAAACTTCAACCATGCTCCAATGGTGAACATGTTTTAGTGGACACAAAGGTTTTGGAGTACTCATGTTCACCAGCTGAAGAAATCAAGGTTGATCAAGATCCTATCAAGGAACTACAAGAAGATTCCAACATGGATTCTCCTGATGGATGTTCTAATGGTTGCAAGCACAATTTCCATGTTGGGGAATCGATGGTTGAGGGAATCCATGATGGAGGGTCTTCTTCTCCAGTTCATTTCATGGATGACGATGATGCCTTGAGCAATGGTGCACCTGATTCCCTGAGTTCTTGTGATTGTATATCCGAGGCATCTGAGAACCGAGGCAAGGCTTCAAAGGATGTTCAACTAATAAGGGGAATTCGAAGCTTCAATCATTTGAATAGAAGTTCATTGGATGCAGCAGCAACTGATGAACACTTGAGCTACGCAAGAATACTCTGTGCTATTCTTGGAAACTCGTCTACTTTCAAGCAGAATCCACATGCTAGTAACTCAAATTGCAAATCGAGTTTCGTGAAATGGAAGAAAGGAGGAATCTGTGGGCAGAATCGGCAGCGGTTGGACCAAAGCTTGTTGAAGAAGACTCTGTTTACTGTCCCTCTTACGCATAGGAGCTCCTCATCTATCAAATCAATGAAAGAAAATGAGACAAAAGAATGGACTAATAGATTGGAAAATGCTGATGACAAGTTCATGGAAAATGTGTTATCTGATAAAATAAGAGAAACTGGAAACTATAAGGATCTCAAGTCTTCAATTCCTCATCCTATAAGTGAGGTACTTTGTTTTCATACTCTTAAAATCAATGTTAACATTCGATTTGAACCATATGGCTTTGAAATTGCATGCTACAATTCTCTTCTGAAATTTGATTTGTGTATGGAATGCAATGATTTGTTGAGGAGCATGAGGTCACTTTGTAAACATTAAAAACCATAATCTTTATGAGGTCACTTCCATTATCTTATTATGTTTGTGCAGTATATTTGCCTCCATTACCAAAATTTTCCAGATTTGTCACTGTATGCAGGTGGAGAAGATTTCGATCCTAGGCGACACGATTAAGTACTTGAAAGAGCTTGAGACAAGAGTGGAAGAACTAGAATCTTACATGGACATGGCAGATTCGGAAGCAAGAATGAAAAGAAAATGTCCAGATGTGATAGAGCAGATATCAGATAACTATGGAGCCAGAAAGGTTTACAATAAGGGAATGAAGAAGCCTTGGATGATGAACAAGAGAAAGGCTTGTGACATTGATGAAACAGAGAGATTTGTTGTGTCTGAAGAAGATAATAATAAGCCATTGGATGTGAAGATTAAGATGAAGGAGCAAGAGGTTTTGATTGAGATGAAATGTGCTTATAGAGAATATATATTGCATGATATCATGGATGCTATTAACAATCTGCATTTGGATGCTCACACAGTTGAGTCATCAACAACTGAAGGTCTTCTTACATTGACACTTAAATCCAAGGTCTGTTTTCATTCTAATTTTTCAGTTTAGTCCATTTTAGCTTTAAAGCTTGTAATAAAGTCCTTTTATGAAAATGTTTCAGTTTCGAGGGACCGCGACTGCCCCGCCGCGGATGATCAAAGAAGCACTCTGGAAAGTGTGTGGAAGTATTTGAGTGTGTCCATTTGGAAGTATTTGAGTGTTAGTTGCTTCTTCAGCTTGGTAACTCCATCACCATGCTTTGCTTCCTAACAAGTGTAATATTAATTGGCTATTCTGCTTAGTTGCCAACTTTGTTAGAGTTTTATGAGTTCAATTCTGCAATTTAGTTTGCTCTTGTTAATTCTCATAATTTGCTGTATAAATTGAATCACTCAATTATGCTATATATAGTTAGTTATTAATTAATGGTATTAGTTTGTTTCTTCAATCTCTTGATATATTTATAAATTATAATTATAAGCAAGTTAAGAAGAAGAAAAAATGAATTAGATAAACATTTGTCTAAACTAAACAGATGCAAGTAATTAAGGAAGTACGTAGAAGAAGATAGTTATATTTATTATGCCAAGTTCATGTGAACTTCCCCCTTCCCCCCCCCCCCAACTATAATTATGTATATTATTTGCATAGTTGACTATATGGGTAGGTAAAGGGTGTATTTCTTTTTCCTAATAATATACCAGTTTAGAACGGCCAACTGCCAAAATGATGAATTCATGAATCATGATTGTATGTAATTCCCAATTAAAAAAGCTAATTCAAATACATTATATGAATAGTCAAAAACATGATTCATGTGTAGATCTATGTTATGCTGATGAGTGATGATGAAGGGTATATATATGGAGAGTGACAGAATATATAATAAACAATTATGAAATCAGTGTTTAATTAATGAATATGGCAAAGCAAGCATGTGATAAGACTTCCTAGTTGACAATAATGATCGCAAAAACCAAAATGCAAATCATTAATTTCAGAAAACCTAAGAGGAGGAAAAGATAGAGGAAGCATCCAAAATTCTATGTATGTGTCAATAACCTTGTGGAATTTGAGCAAAGGTAAATTAATCTAACTATATGTGAGATAATAAGAGAGGAAACATTTACACACTTTAATAAAGTTCTTATGAGAATGTTAATGTTTACAGAATTTTATATTTATTTTTTAAGTTTCTTAGAAGAAAAAAAGATGTGTGAAAGTAAAATGAGAGATTTTATATCTTAATCATAAACATTTTAAGAAATTAAGATCACCGAAAGTTACTTTCATCTTTTTAATTTTTTTCCTTCCTTTGAAAAAGGTGGGAGAGTAAAGAAATTAAAAGAAAGAAAAGGGATATCCCTCCTGTCATTTCTCTTTTGATATTAGTCAAAAATAAAAATAAATTCTGGTCCCCTCCACTTTTTGTTTTCAATTTCATAAAAAAATTCTAAACAATTAAAATAGGACTACTAATCACTCAATAAGTTTGATGATAAAACAAAGGAACAAAAGTTGAAGCTCATTAAAGAGGTAAAAAGAAAATATTGATATGTAAATAAAGGTGAGATAAGTTTATTTTAGGTCTTGATAAATAACACATAGTGGATTTATGCATGGCCAGCATGGGTTTCTTAACTCTCATTCCTAGTTTTTTTGAGTTACAATTAATATTGGTGTACATATAAAACACACAAACACATTCTAATTAATCACTTTCTTAAGTGGAAAAGATTTATATGTTTCAATGTGTTTATATGTACACCTAGTAAAATCGATAGATAAATAGATAGTGTGCAGACTAAGTTTTGATGTAAAATACATAATTTCATTTTTCACACTCTTATTCCTTTTTTTTTAATCTTCATAATTAAGTAGTATTTTCCTTAAATATAATATATATCCCATGTATTTTGTGTATTTCTTGGATCAGAGACTTACATGAATTTTGTGAAAGGGATACAGCTTGGATTGTAGTATTGTACCTATATATATATGTATCTACACCAAATAAATGGGAGAATACAGCTTGTATACAAGCTGCCATGCATTGTCAAACATATAAACTAAAGTTCCATTTTGGTTTTTTAGACTACCTATTTCATTAATTATATATTTTATTTTTTAAATCCCAAAATAACTCTTAATTATTAAGTTGCAAAACCAAAACCCAAGAAATTCTAGGAGAAACCAATCTAGGAGAAAAATCTAGCTTCACAATACCTCTAGAGTAGTTGCTTAGAATTTTGCATAAGATGGAGCCAATTTTAGAATCTTACATAAAGCTATGCTTAAATATTGTAGATATATAATTTTAAAATCAGCTTTATTTATAAGAAATTGATTATAATTCAATAAGTACACTATTTCAAAAAATAGTTAAATAAATACATTATGCACATCAACCAAAAAAATAAGAACACATACATTATTATTCTTTCATTTGAAGCATTTTTCCCCTTCTTTCACTAACTAGTAAACAATGGAAAATACATACAAACTATACAAATAAATAACAATTATAGATATACATAGCAGCTTCACATACAACATAGAGCACCAAATCAAATCCAATGGAATTGCTAGAGATGAGAGTTGTTGATTCCAGCAAAATCTCTAACAGTAAAACCAACTTTCTCAAACCTTCCCCTTTGATTATTCTCTCTAAACTTCAAATAATCCAAGCAAGCAAAGGGTGAATACAACCTCTTATTGCCATCACCAACAACCTCATTGGGTGCCACTATCACTTTTTCATCCTCAAAGCACCAAAAGAAAGCCATTGAGAATCTATTCACATAATAAGGTTGTTTCTTCAGAACAACTCTATGTTCTGAAGATCTCAACTTATCATTGCTCCAAGCTTGTAACATGTCTCCAATGTTCACAACAAGTGTTCCTTCAGAAGGCTTTATATCTATCCATTTCCCTTCTTTTGACCTTACTTGAAGCCCTCCAATTTCATCTTGATATAAGATTGTGATGCAACTCATGTCTGTGTGCATTCCAAGCCCTTCAACTTCTTCCTTTTCATCCACTTTTTCCAACTTTCCTTCGTCATCATGATCAGGAGCTGAATAGTTGTTTATTCTTAAGTATCCATGGCACTTGCTGAATTCATCATCATAGAACAATTTCTCAAATCCTTCACCTATGCTCATCAACACAATCTTCACAATCTTCTCACATAAATCTACCATCTTGCTACAATATTCTTGCGAAGTCTCACTGTCAAAGTATTAGTGAAGATAAGAAATAGTTATTATATATTGCTGAGGTGGTAACAAATAATGTTTAAAAATCTTACACTAGCAATGCATTGAATTACCTGAATTGATTGGAATTGGTTTTGTGAAATAAAAGATCTTGAGAAGTCTTAGCAGAGACATAAAAATCAGGTCCATTAACTCTGAGGCTCTCAAAGAATGGAGAAGCAATGAAGTGTGGTGTGTAAGATTTGACATTAGAGAAAGGGCCAAGCTTAAGCTTAGTATCAGAAGGCAGAGAGAAGAGACATTTGGACAATGAATGAAGCTGGTTGCATAGATCTTTGGAGATTCCATGGTTGATTATGTGGAAAAAACCCCATTCTTTGCAAGCTTTGGAGAGAGATCTTAATGAAGATTCTTGTAATGGCTGAGATATGTCCAAAATTGGAAGATCAACAGCATCATAACAAGCTTTATTGGATTTTGATGACATTATTCTTCTTCTTATTAATCAAACAAAAAATGAATATGTGAAAATCACAAAAAGGAAGATTATTGTGTTATGTTTCTGCCTAAAGTTTTGGGTTTATTTAATATATATATAGTTCTAAGTCAGAAGCTTGGATCACAAGAAGAATGGAACTCAAGCATACGCATATATAAGCTAAGGCAGAGTATAAATCAGACAATTTTATTATAATAATAATACTATACTCTCAATTTTGTCTTTATCTAGCTAACAAAATAAGGGAAAAGAAATATTTTCTTCTTGAACTAATTCTTTTTTTTTTTGGTGACATCTTGAACTAATTCATTCATTCGTTAATATATCTTTAAAAAATCCAACATATTAATCCTTCACTGCATATATTATATATATGTACATATTTTAATTATGCATAAAGTAACTAATTTGTGACTATTGCTTGAATGATAAGGAATGATTTTATGCTTTATGTTTTATGACAGTTTACATTATTGGGTTTATTTTTTTTTTTTAATTCTAAAGGACAATTTTGTTTTCTGTATTTTTTACAAGGATTAAATATTTGGATTAAGTTTTTGTAAATAAAGTAAAATAAATTAATTATTTTTAATTTTGAAAGACAAATTGGTTATTATTATTATTATTTGTCAACCAAGTGGAGAAGTGCCAACAAAGATATATACCAAAAAGCTTAAAGCAAAACTAATTAAATTCTTGGTGCCCTTTGCGTAGAGTCATTAGTCATTAACTCATTAATTATTCATTAGTAGATAAGCTAATAAATTATAAAAAGAGTAGTGGCCTAAACTAAACTGAATGATTTTGGGGGGCTATCATGAGACTATATATATATTCGCATCATCAAGCATGCATGAGGTATGGCTTTTTTTGAAAGCCTAGAAATTAAAAGGCTTTCACCATGGCTTTAATAAAAATACAAATTCTTTATTTCCTAAAAGTGCTTACAATTTTTCCGTCAGTAATTAGCGACACTAAATCCATGGGTAACGTCCATCCATAAATAAGTAAACATATTTCTTGTAGTGTAAGAACTCACATTATTATTTTATATGTATTTTTCTGTTTCAGCTTGAATTAGAATAATGTGCGAGAATATGCATTCAGAGTCAGAAAGACAGGCTGGTGAGGAAAGCTAGCATACCAAGTATGATGGAATTTGTATATTCCGCAATGCATGGAACTTACATTTTTATGTGAAAAGGTTTTGACTCAAATACTTGGTCAATAACCACCTTCCAATGCTGCTTCACACCACCAAATTCATCATTTTTAAGTTAACAACACATAAAAGAAGCTTTTGCCTTATTATATTATGTACTTATTGAAGTGTTATAAGATAAAAATATTGAGATCATAGAGATATAAAAATAAAATGGAAAATTTGTTTCTATTTCTATATTCTTATCTTTGTTCAATTATACAGTTATTAAATGAGACTTGTAGAATATAAACTACCAAATTATCACAATATAAGTTACCCATGAAAAATGGGCTCCATTCGACAAAACTATACAAATATCATTAACGTTTGGATAGTTTTTTGTGACATTTTGTATAATTTTGTCAAACAGAGCTCATCTTTCACGGGTACTTCATGAATAATTTTGTCACTGTCTGAATCTTTTGTAAATAGTTTTAGTATTTTTTCTTAAATATTTTGTCTCTAAATTAGAAGAATAAAACCAAAATTAGGGAAAAGTGAAGAGAAACGAAGAAAGAAGGGAACCTCATTAAATAGTTTGCCAAGAAAGAAATACTACTTATTCAAGCTAACAATACTTAAAAGTTATTATGAATAGACTATATTTTACACATTTGTCTTCTTGAAAACCATATGACCTGAGTCATCTATATCAAAAAGGCGCCCAACAAAGTCATTCCAACTTTCTGTTCTTTTCTTGTTGGACAAGAAAGACCCTTTGGACCTTTCGGACCCTCCAGAATCTTCCCCATCATGCAATTCATGAAAGGTTCCATATGAGGACGGCGAATAAGCTTGTGGAATATCCAAAGCAACTGCTCTTTGAAGGGCAGCACGGTACTCTTGGCTGTGCTCCCGAGCCAGTGATTCTTGCCGGACCATCTTTTGTTCGGGCGGAATTTCCATCTGTTGATCTTTCTCTAGCATTAACTGTTGCAAGAAATATAATGCTTTAAATGCAGATACACACTGATACCATATCAAAACTAAATAATGATCAAGCAGAACTAAATAGTAATAACAAAATCTTATTGAAAATAGAATTCAACTTTTAGAGTTTAGAGCATATTTATAGAATATAGCTATCAGTAAATAGAGAAACAAAAACCAGAAGAACAGGCTGCATTGATATAGTTGAAGAATATCCCTATAATATTGAAGGTTAAATTACTCTATGGAAATCCATATAGTTTAAATTAATTGTTCATTAGGTCCCTAAGTTTGTAATCAAGTCTCTAATCTGTTTTTAGGTACTATAACTCGAAGATACATTTGCAGTAGTACTTATAAATAGATTCATTCACATATAAATGAAATCTTTAGTTAGGAAATAGTCTAAGTACTATTCTCTTCCTTCGAAATTAGTAGCTTACATTAAGAGCCCATTGAGCTTCTCTCTCGATCCAAATGATGGCATGGTCGGAAGTCGCATTGCAAGAAAGAACAATATGCTCAAACCTCCCATCAACGGGTACTGCTGTCCTAACAACTGGTGGAAATCTTCCTATCCTGCAACCACAAGAAACTAAACTCCAAATTACTACTACATATACAACGGTCTACCAAAAATGATCATTTAATGCAAATTCTTTTCAATTTCCCCCCCAAAGAAAAATATATGCAACTTTTTTTTTTCCTTATACGAGAAACCATAAACTTACAACCTTCAAATCTAGATTGACATTTGTAGAGTTACATTGAAAGAAATTGGACTGAGAGCGTCATAATTTACCTCAAGGGCTTCCGCTCCACAATGTGATAGAGACGACCAGGTGCATATAGACGCCTTGGATCTTTAAGCATCTTCTCCTCCAGTGTGCAAGTATCCTTTAGACACATTATACACAGTAAACAAGGTAAACTGCCAACAAAAAGGGTGAAAAACTTTTTAGCTCATCTTAATGGTAAAAGTTTTATGGATTGTACAAATACAACTCAAAATTCATTAATAGGTATATGAATGAGAGGATCTGATGGCATGTTCGAGAGGAAACTTTTCCAAGGCATCAGGAATTCAATTCTCTAATAATTTGTATCACAATTCAATTATTCCATGTAAATATGTAATGCATCTTCACTCCAATCTCTTTACATTTCACATCATTTGGTCATGGATGGCTTAATTATAGTTTTCATTGGTGCCTTTTAAACATTTTGGGGGAAAGGGTAAGGAAGACATACAAAATTTACCATAAAAGTGACTTGAAGACATCTTCTAGAGCAGTGGTTGTGCGAGGCAAAAAATCATCCTGCTTGTCAGGTAAACCATGTATGGAAGTTTAGTGCACAAAACTAATAAAATGGAAGGTAAAAATTAAGGGCGAAAAAAGATCTTTTCCAGATAGGCTAGATATGTTTACTTCTATGAATGTAAGAATATATTTTCTACATTTATATTCAACACTCAAACTGACACAAAAACGTGCAACATATGCAAACATAGATGTGATATAAAGTCCAACACCTTAATACCAATTTTCACTTCAGCCACTACTAGAGTTTCCAAATCACCCCCCTTTTTCTCCAAGTAGATTATCCCTTTAAAATTACAATTTTGATCACATTATAATTCAAAGGCTTCAGAAGCCAAATGAAAGGATAGATACACAGCTAATGATTGTTCATATGTTGATAAACTTTAACATATAATGTTTCTACTTAAAACACTACTATGTCAACTAATTCAGTTAGGAAATATTAACAAGATCAAAATCAGAGAAAACTATCCAACCTGGAGTACAACGGAATTGATGACATCAGCGTATCTTACAGCCAAATTGAGAGACATGCACCGAGTAGGAGCTAATGCAAAGCATCTTATCTTGTTTCTAGGTATCCCCAATTTGTCTCGATTATGAAGTGCTAGCAATGTCAACAAAGCTACCACCCCGGCCCCTAGGGAATGTCCACCA